>AWOL01S0236898.1:5738-25883 GCA_000715115.1 Nicotiana otophora | reverse complement strand
TGCACTCTGCATTTTCTGTGCAGATTTTAGTACCGGCTCAGGTTGATCGAGATTTTGCTATTGGTCCGCTGTCCAGAGACTCAAGGTAGATCTGTCGGCTTTCACAGACCTTGAAGTCCCCGTTTATCTTTTCTATTCTACTGTTTCTTTCATTCAGATAGTTGTATTGCTTTTAGACTATTACTTGTAGTAAATTCTAGAATGTTCGTGAATTGTGACTCCAGATCCGGGTGGTAGTAATTAATACAGTTTTATGATATTCCGCACTTACTATATTTCATCTTAGTTAATTATTGTTAATTACTGAATGGAAATAAGGAACTAGTTTAATGATTCTCTAACGTTGGTTTACCTAGCAAGTAAAATGTTAGGCGCCATCACGGTCCCGTCGGTGGGAAATTTTGGGTCGTGACATGTTCACACTCAAAATGGCATTGCAGAGTCTTTGATTAAACGTCTGTAATTGATAGCAAGACTGTTACTCATGAAAACGAGGTTACCCACTTATGTTTAGGGTCATGCCATTTTACATGCAGCAATGCTAGTTCGTCTCAGACCGTCAAATATTATAAATATTCCCCATTGCAATTAGTTTTTGGTAATGAACCTAATATATCCCAATTAAGAATTTTTAGATGCACAGTATATGTGCCTGTAGCACAACCATATCGCACTAAGATGGGTTATCAAAGAATGTTAGGAATATATTTTGGGTTTGAATCGCCCTCCATTATTCGCTACCTTGAAACATTAATGGGGAATTTATTCACTACTCGATTTGCAGACTGTCGAATAGATGAGACACTCTTCCCAAAATTAGGGGGAGAAAATGATGAAACCAAACGGGAAATTTCGTGAAAAAATTCATCATTGTCTCATCTTGACCCACATACCTCTATTTATGAAAACGAGGTGCAAAAGATTATCCATTTGCAGAAAATAGCAAATCAAATGCGAGATGCATTTATGAATCTGAAAAGAATAACAAAATCACATATCCCTACAGAGAATGTTCCAATCTGTATTGATATCCATGTTGGACAATCTTCTAGTGTCATACCTAATTAGTCAAAAAGCATGCCTAAAACGTGATAGACCATTGAGTTCTAAGGATCGAAATCCTAGAAAAAGAAAAACAAATGATCAAGATGACACTACGAAAGAGTCTCATGAAGAAATCCACGATTTAACCAATCCTGAGATTCATGAAGAAATCAATGAGCCTAAGACTCGAGAAAATAAGGAACTATTAATAAACCCAATCAATATTGAGACAAATTTGAACCGATTGGATATAATGATGGATTATGTCTTTGCATATAATGTTGCATCTCGCATTATGCAAGATAGTGAGGATTTTGAACCTCAATCTGTTAGAGAATGTCAACAAAGACGTACTTGGCCAAAATGGCAAGAAGCAATCCAATCTGAGTTGGATTTACTTGCGAAACGTAAAGTCTTTGGGCCTGTAGTCCAAACACCTAATGATGTTAAACATGTTGGCTATAAATGGGTCTTTGTACGTAAGAGAAATTAGAAAAATGAGATACAAATATATAAGGCACGCCTTGTTGCATAACGATTTTCGCAAAGGCCTAGTGTTGATTATGAAGAGACATATTCACCTGTTATAGATGAAATAACATTTCGTTATCTCATTAGTTTTGATGTCCATGAAAATCTTGACATGCATTTAATGGATGTGGTTACAACCTACCTTTATGACACACTTGATAACGAAATATACATGAAAATTCCTGAAGGATTTAAAATGCATGGCGCACATAATGCAAAGTCCCAGGAAATATTTTCAATCAAATTGCAAAGATCTTTGTATGGTCTAAAGCACTCAGGAAGAATGTGGTATAACTATCTTAGTGAGTATTTATTAAAGAAAGATTATATAAATGATATCATTTTCCCATGTGTTTTTATAAAGAAAACAATATCGGAATTTGTTGTACTTGCCGTATATGTTGATGACATAAACCTTATTGGAACTTCTATAAAACTCCAAAAGGAAATTAATTATTTAAGGAAGGAATTCGATATGAAAGATCTCGAAAAGACAAAATTATGTCTCGGTTTGCAAATTGAACATTTGGCAAACAGGAATTTTGTTCATCAATCTGCCTACACAGAAAAGGTATTGAAACGGTTTTACATGGACGGAGCACATCCATTAAGTACTCTGATAGTTGTCACGACCTAATTTTCCCTTAGTTGGGTACCGTGATTGCACCTAGTCCTAAGGACTAGGTAAGCCTAACATTAAAGGAAATAATAACAATATTAATTAATGCCTGACAAATGCGAAGTAGAAATCTCTATACAATACTTACAATCCCAAAACCAGTAGTACAAGCCATAATCTCTACTGAATTACTAGAAAGCCTATAAATACAATTGTTTTGAAATAGAGATAAAACAGTGCAAGTACAATTTTAGAAGGTGACTCCAAAGCCTGCGAACGCAGCAACAGGTTTACCTTTAGTCTCCACAGCCAGATCCGTACTATTAGGAAGGGGTCAACCGACTCCACATTACCTGGCTCTGCACAAAAATGTGCAGAAGTGTAGTATGAGTACACCACGGTCGGTACCCGATAAGTATCAAGACTAACCTCAGTAGATTAGAGATGAGGTACATCCAAGACACTCACTAGTCTAATAACCTGTGCAATATGATATACAAAATAATAGGAACAAATAACAATAAGAGCAACATAAATCAATCAGTGATATGCACAGCAGGACAACAAGAACACCATTAATATCGTTAAAAAAATAATAAATACAAGTACACCCAATTAAATCAAGTCCTCCAAATAAATGTCTTTCACATATAATTCTTCCAACTAACTCTCTTTCAAATATAATTTCCTCAAATAAATATCTTTCAAATATAATTCTTTCACTAAATCTCTTTCAAATATAATTCTTTCATATAATACTTTTTGAATAAAAATCCTTCCAAATAAATATTTTAAATATAATTCTTTCAATTAAAAGTCACCATGTGACACCTCAATTCATAATCATAAAGTACGGGACTCAGCCCAATTTCATAATCCACGACACCTCGTGCCAATTTCTCTATCACAACCGCACGGACAACTCACGTGCCAAATATCATTATCATTTAACCACAACACCTCGTGCCCACATTTCATATCACAACTGCACGGACAATTCACGTTCCAATACCCTCATTATTTACTCACGACACCTCGTACCCGCATTTTATTTTATAATCCGTCTGGCAATATCCACAAGCTCCCAATTTCAACATAAATCATATTTTTATAAATTTACCAACAACAAGATAAATTGCACAAGGTATAAAAATAAACACAAGAAAAATTATAACATCACATAAAAATTATCAATGCAACCACTCTACATCATCACATATCATCCCTGACAATAACCACCCTTATCACTCCTATAATAGACTCCATTATCCCTCCACCCTGACAATATTAATAGCCACCCTTATCGCTCCTATAGCCACCCTTATTACTCCTAAAGCCAGCCTTATCTCTCCGCTCAGACAATATCCCAACACACATAACAATAGTGGAATGCCTCCCTTATGCCCACATAATCTCAACAGCAGAATGTCACCCTTATATCCTCAAAATAATAACCCACATAACACAACAATTTACACGAAATATTATCACGGCAACATAACAAAATTAATTCATCTCACAATTTACCCAATTGCCATAACCAATTCCAAAGATATAACAATCAATTAATTTCATAACAAATAGCCGAAGGCTCCACATAATGTGTATAAAATCTCAAAAATAATCAACAAAGATAGAAATTACTCAGCATAGGGCAACGACTTCATTAATCCAAATTCTCAATAATTATATAAACACCTCTTCTTAAGGTTATTTAATTAATTATTTGTAGAGGAAAAATTCATAATGAAATTAAATTTCAAGAAATAGCAAACCAACAAACTCACGGAATTACATAAATATTCAAATAACAATCACCTCAAATTGTCATATAAGAACAAATTCAACAAACGAGGAATTTGGCATGGCAAATAGATGATTTAATAAATGCCAACGATTATCCAATTTACTACACAATAATGCCTAAGACTTTAACCCAATACAATTTGCACATATAAGCCCGAATAGGTAATCGTCACCTCGCGTACACGGCTTTTCACATTTCACAATGACACATAAGACTCGATGCCTAAGGGGTAATTCCCCCACTCGAGGTTAGGCAAGATACTTACCTCTAACCGTGAAATTATTTACTCAAAATTCGGCGAAAGTTATGAAATACGAACATCCATTCACTCACGAGTCTAACCATACTAAAATCATCAAATTCCGATACCATTTCGTCCCTCAAATCGTGATTTTACATTTTGAAAATTTTCTTCAAAAACCACCCTTTTCCTCAACTCAAAACACAAATTAAATGATAAAAATAAAGATATAATCATGAAAATAAATAAATTTTAGTTGAAGAACACTTACCCAATCGATTTGCTTGAAAACCCCACAAGAAATCGCTCAAAATCGAGCTCTACAAGTCAAAATGTGATCAAAATGACCTAACCCTCGATTTGGAAATCTTATATTCTGCCCAGATGATTGTGCATCGCGAACGCGGAGAAAGGATCGCGTTCGTAAAGAACAAAAATGAAAGCTGCCCAGTTGTGCTTCAGGAACGCGACAACACGTCGGCAAACGCATAGAGGAAAAGTCTAATGGCCCAACGACTGCTCTTCGCGAACGCGTGAAGCAGTATGCGAACGCGAAGAGTGAAATGGCATAGCTACGCGAACGCGAAGATACAGTTGCAAACGCGAAGAAAGGAAAAGCAGACCTTCGCGAACGCGAGAGCTTTATCGCGAACGCGAAGAACAAATATTCCCTCCTCCAAAATTACTCTTCGCGAACGCAAAGGAATGGATGCGAATGCGATTAAGAAAAAGTCAAACCTTCACGAATGCGAGAGGTTGAACGCGAACGCGCCGAAGAGTTATGAAGTGGTCAGCAGTAACACTACGCGAATGCGAGAGGCGCTTCGCGATCGCGAAGAAGAATACCGGAAGAAAGAAACATCCCGTAGCCCACCCGGAACACACCCGAGACCCCCGGGACCCCATCTAAACACACAAACAAGTTCCATAACCTAACACGGACTCGTTCGAGGTCTCAAATCACATCAAACAATGCCGAAAATACAAATCGCACCACGAATCGAACTTATGAACTTTCAAAACTTCCAACTTCGAAAACTCGTGCCGAAACCAATCTAACCAACCCGGAATGATGTCAAACTTTGCAGGCAAGTTCCAAATAACATAACGGAGCTGTTCTAACTCTCGGAATCGCATTCCGACCCCGATATCAAAAAGTCCACTTCCGGTCTAAAACTCCAAATATTTGACTTTCCCCAATTCAAGCCTAAATCAGCTACAGACTTCAAATTCACAGTCCGGACATGCTCCTAATTCCAACATCACCCAACGGAGCTAACAGAACCGGCGGAACTCCATTCTAGAGTCGTCTTCATATAGTTCCGACTACGAACAAAATCCTAAGACTTAAGCTTCTGTTTTAAGGACCAAGTATCCCAAATCACTCTGAATCATTAGGTAACTGAATTCAACCACGCACGCAAGTCGATACACATAATACGAAGTTGCTCAGGGCCTTATGCCGCCGAACGAGACTTAAATTCTTAAAACGACAAGTCGGGTCGTTACAATCTTGCTAATACTACAAGTCATGACATAACTTTTTCAGTTAATATCTTACCAAGATATAGCTCTACTCCTATAAGGAGACATTGGAATGGAATCAAACACATATTATGGTATCTAAAAGGGACTGCCGATATGGGCTTATTTTATGGAAACGATTACAATCCCGATATTATTGGTTATGCCGATGTTGGGTATTTATCCGACCCATACAAGGCTCGATCTCAAATAGGCTATGTGTTTACATGTGGAGGCACGGCCTTATCTTGGCGATCGACCACGCAATCAATCGTGACTAGTTTATCTAATCATGCTGAGATAATTACTATTCATGAAGCAAGTCGAGAATGTATATGTTTGAGGTCTATAATACATCTTATTCGAGACAAATGTGGTTTGAAGTGTGACAAACTACCCATGATTTTGTATGAAGACAATAAAGCACATTTCACCAAAGTTATTTTTCACATATGATCTTCAAAAGAATGGTGATATCAATATGCAGCAGATTCGTTCAAGTGATAATATGGCTGATTTGTTCACCAAATCTCTACCGACGTTAACCTTCAAGAAGCTAGCATACAAGATTGGGATGCGAATGCTCAAAGATGTGAATTGATGCTCTCATCAGGGGGATGAATAGCGTTGTACTCTTTTTTCCTTACAAGGTTTTGTCCGACTGGGTTTTTCTTGCAAGGTTTTTAACGAGGCAACTAAAAGGCGTATTTCTAAACATGTGTACTCTTTTTCCTTCACTAGATTTTTTTCCACTGGGTTTTATTTTTAGTTAAGATTTTAACGAGACACATTATCTGTTGAATAGACATTCAAAGGGGAGTGTTATAAATAGAATTTTATTTAAGGTGAATGTCTATATTTTAGAGAGATTATAGGAATGTTACTTTGTGCCTAAGTCACTCTTTCCCTATAATTAGAGGGGTCCTATTCCATTGTAATTCATCTCAAATCAATAGAATTATCTCTCCCTTTTCTTTGCAATATTCTACTATTGTTTTATTTCACTATTATAGTTTTCTGAGTATATTTCGAATTATTTACCACCAATTAAATTATTCATTATTTTCTCACGTACTATCCATTATGACTTTTTTTGTACATTTAGAATTGTGACATTATAGGTACCGGCCGTAGAATCTTGTTGAGATTGAAATGGTGCAAGTGAAACTCTAGTAATTAAATTTTCACTGAATTCTATTTGGTGGAAGTAGAACTTCTACTCAAGGAAATTTTCAAATGCTGCAAGAGGAACTCAAGGAAATTTTCATTGAGTTCGAAATGGTACAAGTAAAACTTCAAGAAATTTTTTGTGAATTTGAAATGGTGCGAATGAAACTTCAAAAGAGTTTTAAATGGTACAACTGGAACTCCACAAACATTTCTTGAGCTCAGAACTTATAGGAAATTTTAGCTCCTATGGTAAACTATTACACCCTATTTATTATAAATTAAAACTTTTTTAAAATATTATTATGTCACGACCCAAAATTCTAACCTGTTGTGATGGTGCCTATCTCGATACTAGGCAAACCGACAATCTCAATAACCCACAATTTCTTTTAAGTTTAAAAATATGATATTTAAACACAACTCACAAATATCGCAAATACCGATACAAGCACTCCTAAAACCTGGTGTCACTCAGTACATGAGCATCTAATATGAATACAAGTCTGAAAAATACGGTCCATAATAGTCTGAGACCAAATACTGTAAATAAGGATATAGGGAAGGAGAGACAAGGTCTGCAAAACACGTCAGCTACCTCTGAATCTCCGAAAAATTAATTGTGCGAAAGAATCAACACTCGCTATGTCCGGGAACACCTGGATCTGCACACAAAGTGCAGGGTATAGTATGAGTACAACCAACTCAGCAAGTAACAATAATAAATAAGGAACTGAAGACAGTGAAGAGCTACACAGTTATCGTTCACTTTCAGTAATTCCAGCAAAGAATAAACATGTTTTCAAATCCAGCAGTTTAAGTCAAATCAGTTTTATACAGTTCAAGTTCATGTAATCCGGATATAAAATCTTTCAGAGTATTTCACAATAAATGACAGATAGCAACTAAGTGCAACAATAAATGAAAAGCAAATATAGCCTCTCAGGGCAACAGTCACTCAACTCGTCACAACAGTTCAACTACTCGGCTCTCAGCCCTCATCACTCACACTCAATGGGTACTCGCGCTCACTGGGGGTGTACAGACTCCGGAGGGGCTCCTACAGCCCAAGCACTATAATTCGCACGGACAACTCACGTGCTATAGTATCAATATCTGGATCCGCACGGACAAATCACGTGCTATAGTATAATATCTGGATCCGCACGGATAACTCACGTACTATAGTATAATATCTGGATCCGCACGGATAACTCACGTGCTGCACGGATAACTCACGTGCTATAGTATCAATATCTGGATCCGCACGGACAACTCACGTGTTGCACAGACAACTCACATGCTATAGTATAATATCTGGATCCGCACGAATAACTAACATACTGCACGGACAACTCACGTGCTATAGTATAATATCTCACAATCAGGCCCTCGGCCTCGCTCAGTCATAAATCTCTCCAGTCTCTCGGGCTCTCAACAATCATGAAATCAGCCCAAACAACAATGATATGATGCATCAATAATGAACAATAGATACTGGGATAAAATAATCAAGTAAACTGTGACTAAGTACAAAACAGCAATTAACTAGATAGTTCAACATGTACAGGACCTTTGTGGGTCCCAACAGTACCAATATATAGCCTAAACATGGTTTCTAACATGACTTACAGTCAAATTTCCACAACACATAGAGAGCACATAGCTAACAACAAGTTATTCAACTTTACAGTTTCCACGGGACGGACCAAGTCACAATCCCCTCGGTACACGCTCACACGCCTGTCACCAAGCATGTGCGTTACCTCCAAAATAATCACATGATACAAAGTCCAGGGTTTCATACCCTCAGGACCAGATTTATAACTGTTACTTACTTCAAGGCGTGTAATTCTTTATTCTACAATGTCTTTTTCTCGTGAATTGGCCTCCAAACTTCTCGAATCTAGCCACAAATAATTTGATTCAGTAAATAAAATTTATTGAAATTAATTTCATAAGAAAATATTAATTGTTTATCGAAATCAAAAATTTAGCTCAAAAATTGCCCGTGGGGCCCACGTCTCGGAACCCGACAAAAGTTACAAAATCCGGAAGCCCATTCAACCACGAGTCTAACCATACCAATTTTACCAAAAGTTGACATCACCTCGACTTCCAAATCTTCAAATTAAACCAAGAGGGGTTTCTAAAATTTTCAACTCAATTCACTAATTTAGTGATAAAAACAACAATAGATTCATGTAATTTAACCAAAATCATATTAGGAATTCTTATCCCTAATATTTTTCTTGAAAAACTCTCAAACAATCGCCTCACCCGAGCTTCCTTGGTCCAAAAATGGAAGAATAAGACGAATTTGGACTTTATTCTGCTGCCCAGGGGTTTGTTCTTCGCGTTTTTGACCCTCCCCTCACGTTCGCGATGAACAAATTCTCCAACAGCCATTTTCAAACCCTTCTCATACAGCCTATAGTATAATAGTCATAACTTTTTGTACATACCTCCAAATAATAAATGGTTTAACTTTCAAAAAACTAAACACCAAGGGCTATAACTTTCATTTGTTGCTCATCTCTTAATTGCTTATAGATTGCGAGATATATGCTTCCAAAGTCAGCCCTGTGCAACATAGATTTTCAAACTCTTTCCAGATAGCCTATAGTATATCTATCATAACCTTATGTACACAACTCCAAATGACAAATGGTTTATCTTTCTGAAAACTAGACACAAAAATCTACAATTTTTATTTTTGGATCATCTCCAAATTCCTTATAGATTGAGAGATATGAGCCTCCAAATTCAGACGACGGGCATAAACAATTCCTTCTTCGCGAATGCGAGAGCCTCTTTGCGAACGCGAAGAACAAAGTCCCAACAGCAAAATCCTTCTGCGTGAACGCGAGAGTCTCCTTGCGACCGCGAGGAGCAATACCAGAACCAGCAATCAGCAGCATCAAAACACCCAAACTTTGTCCAGAGCCACCCCGAATCAAACCCGAGGCCCCCAGGACCCCGTCCAATCATACCAACCAGTCCCGATACATAACACGAACCTGCTTGAGGCCTCAAATCACAATCAATAACACTAAAAACACTAATCATGCATAGATTCAAGCCTAATGAACTTTAAAACTTCTAATTTCTACAAACAACGCTGGAACCTATCAAATCACGTCCGATTGACCTCAAATTTTGCACACAAGTCTTAATTGACATAACGAAGCTATTCCAATTTTCAGAATCGGATTCCGACCCTGATATCAAAAAGTCAACTCCCCGATCAAAATTTCAAACTTAAATTTCTATTTTAGCCATTTCAAGCATAATTTAGCTACGGGCTTCCAAAAACGTTTCCGGACACGCTCCTAAGTTTAAAATCACCATACGGAACTATTGGAATCATCAAAACTCTATTCCGTGGTCATTTACACATAAGTCCATATCCGGTCAACTTTCTAACTTAAATTTTTTTAATTATGAGACTAAGTGTCTCATTTCACTCCAAATTCCCTCCGGACCCGAACCAACTAACTCAGTAAGTCTTAAAACGATTGTAAAGTATAAATTGAGCAATAAATGGGGGAACAGGATTGTAATACTCAAAACAGCCAGTCGGGTCGTTACATATTATCTATAACTATCTTTTATATTTTATAGTAAAATAGATATTTATTGTATACACTACCATATAGGCGTGAAATAGTTATTTATATTTTTTCTCTCTCCTTCTTTCAGTTAACACACGTTCTCTCTCAAACCACAGCGAGATTTTTCTTCTTTCTCTCTCGACGATCTCTCTCTCTCACACAATAAGATTGTAGGAATAAATTTCTCAGAATTGATCCTTTAACATTTTTGCTCCAAAAGTTCGTGATAATTGATAGTGGCGGATGTACATATCAAATTTGGGGGCTTAAACACTCATTGACCTTGGCAAAGAGTGTATGTATTATATTAAAAATTTAACGAAATGAATATAATAAGTTAGTAAGCATCTAGGTAACAAAAAGTTTGATGGGTACTTTGGTCAAGAGAAGGTGCTGGAAAGCTATGAAATTTGGGCAGTGAGAGTTCGATTTTCACTTCTAACAGCTCCTTTTTAGGAGGCATTTTCCTTATTTATCAAGCTTCTTTCTTTTGCCCCATTCAATTAGGTATACCTTTTTTTCCTTAAACTAACCACTATCTTGATCCAATACTACTTATTTTTTCATTCTTTTTCGTTGATTTATGTTTTAAGTTTTTAATTTTTTTTGTAACTTCATTTAATTCACTATAACAAAGAAAGAAAACGAAAATCTACTTAAAAAGAATTCCAAAGTTCGTTTGAAGACGAAGTGGTCCTCTAGAATAGTAAAGCCCACCATTTTTTTTCACGTTAGTTGTCTTATTCATTACAATTTCGCAGTGTCCATCATATTAAAATTATGAGTTTTTTTTTATTAATTTTTGTATCATCGTATTCAATACTTATGTACTTATACAATGTGATTGGTAGTATTTTACGTCAAAAATATTAAGCACCCATGAACCTAAAATCTTGGATCCGTCACTCGTAATTGATAAAACTTTTGGCCGGTTCACGCCAAATTACTCTGCCATTCTTCTTTTTATTTTCATTCCTTTTTTTAAAATTTTTTTAGCCATTGTTAGGTTTTGATGAAGAAACTTCAAATTTCATCTTCAATGGTTGATTCAACAGCTCCGAAAAGGTTTACACGAGGTATACCCACTAAAGCACTCAATTTTGATTGTCGGCATCAGCATCCACTATTGGCTCATCCTCTTAGGCAAACAGATCTGGCCATGGCTACACCGGAGAAGATTTGAGGGTCGATTTTTTGTTCGTCTCCATTTTTAGTTTTAATATAATGTAAACAATATTTTGCTTGGCCGGAAAAAGCCATCTCCGACGAACTTTTTACCTGTATTTATGTATTTTGAAGGTTTGTATTTTTTTTAATACAACCAAATATCACTGTATTTTATAATTTTTTGTTGTTTGAATACATCGAATTGAACACAGTGAATTGAATACAATGTATAGTAGTGAATAATAAATATCTGTGAATTGAATACAATGTATACAATCGAATTGAATATAACGGTATTGTCACGACCCCAAATCCCCTCCGTAGGATGTCGTGATGACACTTAGTCTCTAACACTAGGTAAGCCTACAAAACATGCGGAATAACAGAATAATAATTTAAATCTCAAAACATCAACAACTATATGAAATGAAATATGTAACTCAACACGTACATCTTCCAAAAATCAGTGTAAATACAAGTCA
This sequence comes from Nicotiana otophora, assembly GCA_000715115.1. Taxonomy (NCBI): domain Eukaryota; kingdom Viridiplantae; phylum Streptophyta; class Magnoliopsida; order Solanales; family Solanaceae; genus Nicotiana; species Nicotiana otophora. The sequence continues at coordinate 13,687 of AWOL01S0236898.1, read as the reverse complement.
CAAGCTCTAGATACAATACTGAACACTCCTATACATCACTATCTATAAAGATATAGAGAAATAAGAAAAGAACAGGATAGAAGGGGACTCCGAGGCTTGCGGATGCGGGCAAGTATACCTTAAAGTCTCCGATAAGCAAGCCACGCAATGCGCTAACACCGAGGCTGATAGGATGTACCTGGATCTGCACAAAATATGTGCAGAAGTGNACCGAGGCTGATAGGATATACCTGGATCTACACAAAACATGTGCAGAAGTGTAGTATGAGTACACCAGAACGGTACCCAGTAAGTGCCAAACCTAACCTCAGTAGAGTAGTGACGAGGTCAGGTCAAGACCATACTGGAGATAATAAGAAACAAACAGAAGATATAATGATATATTAAAAATGACAGGGAAGTGAACAATAAAGAATTTACGGTAACTAACAACACAGAATCAAGGAAAGCTAATACAACACGAAAGGAAAACCAGAATTTTACATGTTAAGGTAACAACAACCAAACAAATACATCAAATAAAGAAGATCAACAGGGGCACTCCCGAGGTACCATCTCGTAGTCCCAAATCATAAAATAACTCACAGTCTTTCCTTATATCACCGCGGGAGCCTTTATATTTGGTTTTGAAAATTATTTTTTTCGAAATAGCATCCCGCGTTTTAGCCCGCCTTAACACAACGTATAGCTTCTTGTAGCTCCCCTACTAGCCACGTGTATCAAGCCTACCTTATCTCACTGTATGTGTTTCAACACCTAGACCTTATACCACCGTATGCATATCAATAATTACAACAGCACGACAGAAACCTCGTGCAAACAATAACAACCGCACGGCAGAAATCTCGTACAACAATAACAATATCACGACAGAAACCTCGTGCAATAATAACCACAGCACGACAGAAACCTAGTGCAAACAACCAAACAATCACCTCAACAATAACATGAAAGCCAAAACACAACAACTAAATGATATTTCACAACTTACACCTTGCCTCGAAAGAACCACGGTCATGCAATTCAACACCAAACTCAACAGCAAGATATTTCAAGGATAACAATTTCAAGTAAAGAATTTCACAGTTAAGTAACGAATACGGAAATCAAGAAAAGTAAGTAATTCAACTAAACATGAGATACAAGTTGCAAATAGGAGATAAGACACGTAGACATGTAAAATTAGGCTAGACATGATGACTACAACATGCTAAAGTAACTCAATTAAGGCATGAAAAGGAAACTACGTAGCTAAACCCGAAATTTCAATATTTAGCCCGTGTACTCACTCGTCACCTTGAGTACACGGCCTTCACATATCACAAATTATCGCCACAGTACCAAATCCTAAGAGAATTTCCCCCACGCAAGGTTAGACAAGTCACTTACCTCAAACCACGCTCAATCAATCAATTAGAAGGCTTTTCCCTCGATTTTCCAACTCTGAACGACTCGAATCTAGCCAAACAATTTCATACTATAAATATAACTATAGGAAACTAATTAAAATAATGAAATAATGATCTTAGCTAAGAATTGAAAAATTGCTCCAAAAAGTCGATCCGGACCCACGTCTCGGAACCCGGCCAAAATTATAAAATTCGAACACCCAATCGATATCAAGTCCAACCATACAAGAATTACACAAATCCGGTACCAAAATCTCGCTCAAATCCCCAAAAATTCGGCATATGAAGTTTCCTCCATTTTTTCCCAATTTTTCAACACAAATCCCTAATTAAATGATGAAATCAAAGATAAATTAGTGGAATTTAATTTAAAAAAATGAGTTAAGAACTCTTACCCCAACAATCCCTCTGAAAATCTCGCAAAAATTCGCCTTAAACCGAGCTCTCAAAGTCCAAATTGTGTAATATGAAATAAACTCTAGATTTTGAAACTTAAGTCTGGTACCTAGTTATTTACACATCGCGATCGCGTAAATCCTCCCGCGATCTCGTAAGACAAATTTCTGCCCAGCTCAACTTAACACTTCGCGATCGCGCAAGATCACACGCGAACGCGGATAACAACACTACCTCAACATCGCATTCGCATCACAGGCTACACGATCGCGTAGCACAATTGCCTCAGCCCCAGCTTCACCAATTCTTCTACGCGAACACGAACTCCTCCACGCGTTCGCGATTAACTACAAGCCAAACCTCTGTGATCGCATCTTTCTCTCTGTGAACGCATAGAGTAAAAACCATCAGACCATAAAAACCCTTCGCGATCGCGGTTCAAACCACGCGATCACATAGAAGGAAACCAGAAGCATCATATTCAGCAACTCCTCAACAATCTGAAATGCGCCCAACATGGTCTGAATCACACCTGAGGCACCCGGTGCCTCAACCAAACATACCAACAAGTCCTAAAACACGATACGAACTTAGTCGAGGCTTAAATCATATCCAATAACATCAAAAATACGAATTGCACCCCAATTCAAGCCCAATGAACTTTTAAACTTTTAATTTCTATATTCGATGTCGAACCCTATCAAATCAAGTCCGATTGACCTCAAATTTGCACACAAGTCATAAATGACATTACTGACCTACTCCAACTTCCGAAATCGGAATCCGACCCCGATATCAAAATGTCCACTCCCGGTCAAGCTTTCCAAAATCTTCCAACTTTTCAACTTTCGCAAATTAACACCGAAATGACCCACAGACTTCCAAATCAACATCCGGACACGCTCCTAAGATCAAAATTACCCCCATTGAGCTATTGGAACCGCCAAAACTCTATTTTCGGAGTCGTCTTCACACAAGTCAAACTACGGTCAACTCCTACGACTTAAACTTCCAATTTAGGGGTTGTGTGTCCCATTTCACTCCGAAATTCTCCCGAACCCGACACCAAGCACCCCGATAAGTCACATAACCACAGAATGAAATAGAGGGAGCAATAATTAGGGGATCGGGGCTAATACTCTTAAAAAGACCGGTCAGGTCGTTACATATATACACTATATTTCTTGATTACCTTACTGTATGTATAAATACAGTCGCGCGAATACATGAAATACAACACAGTAGCATCGAAATTTATGTAAAATTGATTTTGTTGATTTAAATTAGGAGTGATATACACTAATTGATTCTTTTTTCGTTATTAAACAACTGGACTCACCTATTTTTAGGTGAATTTCACTATTGTATTCATAAATACAGTAGCGCAAATACATGAATACAGTCGCACAATTGGACTCCCATATTACTGTATCTATGAATACAGTAGCACGAATACAGTGAATACAATCATGTAGTAGCCAAATTTATGTAGAATTGATTTTGTTAAGTTAAATTATGAGTGATACACGCTAATTGATTCTCTTTATGTTATTAAATAATTAGATTCCCCTATTTTTTAGGCGAATTCTGTTACTGCATTCATGAATACAGTAGCGCGAATATAGCGAATACAGTCGCACAACTGGACTTTCCTTATTTTTAGGCGAATTCTGCTACTGTATTCATGAATACAGTAGCGCGAATATAACGAATATAGTCGCTTACCAACTAAATAATAGCTATAGAAAGTAATTATGTATATAATAGCCATGGAAAGTTAATAGCTACTAAACTGTAGTGGTTTCTGAAAATTACTCAAACTTATACAAGTGAAACTAGAGATGAAAAGAAATCTGCTACACTCGGACAAAAGTTCGAAATACCTGCACAGTATATTGGAGTTTTACATACAAAAGTTTAAAACTTCAGTATAATGTCCTAGATTTTTTTTTAAATATTTTAAGGAGGAGTATTTTTATTGAAATTTTATTTTCGAGTGGTTAAATTTTGGTTAGTTTTGCGATTATGCCAAAAAAGGGTGAAAAGTGGCTATTAGCCTATTTCTCTCAATAGTTCATAAGATAAAAGTTTCGGATCTCATTCAAAAGTCGAATATTTGACCCAAAAGTAGAGAGAGTCATCTTCTTCTTCTCGATACAACGAACGAGAGAGCAAAGAGAACAAAGCCTTCTAAAACAATCGAAAAATGGTAAGAATCAAATCTAATTCTCTATTCTTAATTTAATTCCATAATCTTTTTTATATCAGTTTCTGATTTTTCATTTTTCTCGCAAATATTTTAGGTCTGCGTAGCGTGTTTAATACCGCTGTTCCTCGTCCCGATCGTTAATTTATTACCTGTTCTCTTCCATATTCTCATGGTAAGATCCTGAAAAGCTAAATTAACCGGTTAATTTTGATGCTTACAATGTTAATTTTTTTTTTTGTTGTGTGTGTGGAAATTTTAGGCAAAGATTTATAGAATGTTTGGAAAGGAGTATCAGCGACCGGAAAGAGCACCTCCTGCTTGTCCTTTTAAACCATCAGCTACTAAACCGAACAATTCTGTAAGTTGTTCAATTATTAAGGCGTGATCTTTTGTTTTTACGTGTTGACTAACTTGAAAAACTTGTAAGCTACCAAAATCAATAATTCTGTAAGTCATTTGATTATAAAGGCGTGATCTTTTGTTTAGATGTATTGACTTGGCTGAAACTTTTTTTCTTGTTGGGAAATAAATGAGCTCGATGATCTTGTGTCATGGCCTAGGCCCAGGTATTGTATGCTTTGGCCTGACCCCTATGCGTCAACATAAGTCTTTGGGACTCACGGTCTTGTCCCTGATTTGTCACAACCCAAACTAGGGGGCAGTGGCTTCTTGCTTAGATTGTTTGATTGAAATTCATTGGTGCCCATGTGTGTATACTGAATAGACATACATATCTGAATAAGCGGAATGGAAAAACTAATTGGAATCGATGCTAGTTGATTGATATGATGAGTTTGTGTTTTGGGTGGTTGGATGTATCTGTTGTTTGGGTAATTCGGTGAACAAGCTGTTTGAAATATGGATATAGGAAATGCAAAAACCATTTAGCTTTCTTCAGGAAAGAGTTGTTTTTGTTGAAATTAGTCACCTCCTTGTGCCTGTAATACCCTTTTATTAGGGGAAACATCAGAATCTGGTGCATCTACTGAAAAGTAGAGAATGAGGGTGTGTTTGGTACGAAGGAAAATGTTTTCCATGAAAAATATTTTCTTGAGAAATGTTTTTTAAGTAGGAGTATTTTAACTTATCTTCGGTGTTTGGTTGGTGGGTAAAAAATAATTTCCGAAAATATTTTCTAATATTTGGTTGGTGAGTAGAAGATAATTTCTAGAAATGAGCATCCCAACTGAAATGACTGTGGACCAGTTGGATATTGTCCAGCCCACAGTTAACCTTACAGTCCATCGTGGAAAATCCATACAGAGATAGGGAATCTGCCATCCAAACTAGTAAGTGCAAGGTTAGTTTGGTCATTTACCACCCCTCCAGTCTATCCATTTCACCTGTTGTCCGGCGAACTAGAAAATAGATCATAAGCTTAGAAAATTGTATCTCTGGAAAATGACTTCCCCACTCCTCCAAAGGAAGTTATTTGCCGAAAATTAGAGGAGAATGTGTTCTTTAGGGAAATATTTTCCCAAATGTTTTGGCCGATACAACACCCGTAAAATTAGTATTTTTTCCTTCATACCAAACACACCCTAACTATCTCTGTCTGAATATCCCGACAGTATTCTTGATGATAACATTGAGAACATAATGTTTTTCTGAAGATGAATGTAAATTTGTGAAGTATGGGTTGAGGAATCAATCTGATGAATCTTTGAGGACATTCTGATGTGCATGATGCTAGAACTCTGGGGATTAGGTGATTATGGTCTATTCTTGTCCTCTTCCAAATCTTTATGATGGCTATTACCATGAAACCAGAGAACTAAGTTGAATGAAAGGTTTAACCCACAATGAAGAAAGAAGCAAAAGAACTTAACGTTGTGAAGTCCTTTTTTTGGCAAGAGTAGAGTAGGTGCAAAGAGATGGAAGACTATTCCCATGTGTATTTTTTGGACTGTGTGGCTTGAGAGAAACAAGAGATTTTTCGAAGGAAGGACATAACATGTTTCTTTTGTGAAGTCCAAATGCTTACAAAATCTTTATTTCTGGTGTAACTTGTAAGAACAACATATCAGATAGTATGATGCAATTTTTGGATTTTTCGGAATCACATAGTCGAGAAGGGAAAATTGTGTCTTTTTCGTCTCCATGAGCCGAGGATCTATCGGAAATAACCTCTCTACCCCTTGGGGTAGGGGTAAGGTTTGCGTACATTCTACCCTCCCCAAACCCCACTTGTGGGATTTTCCTGGATTGTTGTTGTTGATAAGGGAAATTTGTATATCCTGATTCTTTGTAGTTTCTAGAGTACCTTCTTGGTACTGTTTTTATATAATAATACCTTACTTTATCAAAAAAATAAATCTGTATCATCCAATTCACACATCTGTGAGAAAAAACATATCTGAGTTTTGAGCAGCTTTCTAGTGAGGATAATTAAAAAAGGGTATTTATGTTGAGTATATTAGTCTCGAGGACTTTGTGATACTCGAGTGCAGAGTATAATCTCAGTATAGTGATATTGTTTTGCTCCTATTGGGCCGTGGTTTTTCCTTAGTTTAGAAAGATTTTCCGCGTAAAAATCTTGATGTCCTTATTTCTTCATTTTATTCTCATTCGTTGACCGTGAATATTTCCAGGGGTATTCTACTGTTCCCAACAAAGACATGTTAGACCTCTACTCTTTTTCGCCTGTTTATTTCTGTATTAAAAGGAAAAATAGCTTCCTCACTTTACAAATTCGATTGAGTTTCTTCACTGGAGGGATCCGTTCTTGTTTCATTCACATTTTTAAGTTTGTTTCCTACACATGTTAAGAGTTAAAATGTTTTTCTTTTCCCTGTTTATTTCTGGATAGAAATGGAGTAACACCCTGATAAATTTCTTTCCAAGTTCATATTGGAAAATTAGGTTAATGGTCAATAAAACCAGCTAGATTTTTGTTGCGAACTCCTCAACTTATGATTAGAGCCTGATAAATCTGTCACATGTTAGGGACCGGTGACTTTCCCACTCTTAAGGAATAAGGATGAAACTGTACATTGTTTATTTTCCATGAGTATTCTCTGCTAGCTTGACTCTTGAACTACCACAATGTACCTTGACCATTGGTGTCATGCACCTTTAGAAAAATTCAGTCTTTGATACTTCATAACATAACAAAGAACTTTCTAGCTGGGAACTACAGTCATATTATTGCCACTGGGCTTTACAAAGTCAGAGGTAATACACATTGAGATGTATGGTAGGCGCATGTCATGAGAAGAAACCTGGTTGTTTTGTTGTTGAAAAGTCTAGCATTTGAGTGTAGAAAGGTGAATTTAGATCAGCTATGTTGTTGCTAGAAAATTATCATATATTATGCTTTATACCATCTTGATACATCTTTATATTAGTTTATGCCACATCTCATTTTTGGGGATTTTGACACACTGTCTGTAGTTACATAATTGTTCAAAAGAAAATCAAAATGTGCAAATTGGCACGTCTTTATGCCTAAAGTTGTTGAATTCCAAGGTATTATTATGAGCATATGATATCAAATGAGGAATAAGTGGGTTTACCTTTTGCTGATCAAAAGGTGAGAAATAAGTGGTATCCGCAACTTGCTAGAGATAAACTTTAGATATAAATATGCTATAAGTGAGTATGCTTGTTCAAATCGGTAATCACGTATATGGAACACAGCCTGTTTATGGTGGCTAGAGGCCTTTACTACATATTTTTTGCTAGTCAAAAACTCAAAGATCGCAGCTCCATTTTTGTTTTCATGGACATACATACTATGCCGATGACTTTCTTTTATGGAACTAGAAAAGGTTCATATATTCTCTAAGGATGGGCTTCTTTGGAGTTAAATAGTAATAGTTATTTAAGTTTTTCCCCGGAATGCCCCAATTCTAAAAATTTGTACTTATAAAAAAAGTTACATATTATCCGAAAAGTTTAGAAGGGTAAAATTACTAAGTGTATGCTAACCTCCC
>AWOL01S0236862.1:0-10349 GCA_000715115.1 Nicotiana otophora | reverse complement strand
TATATATATTGGAGTACGGGTAGCATGATTATACGTTTTATTTGAAGTTGTAATGGGATCTTATATGAACCCTAAGGGTGGATCTTAAGAATGCCATTATGGATAAAGAAGAAGATGTATAGTGATGAATTGATATAAATGTAATTTGTTTTGAGTTTCTAATGATTTCAATAGACTTGATAACTTAATTGATGAATGAATTGAATTGGGAATCACCATTTGGAAAAGATACAATACTAGTTCTTGAAATAAGTGTTCTTAAACCAAGGATTTTGTTGAAGAAGGTAATGAATAGTGACTTGATGATGTTGAGTAATTAACGTAGTATCATTAATGACTCCAGATGAGTATTAGATGATAAAAATAGAATTTATAGGCTAATGGGTGAACCTATTGGATAAATTTGGGATGGTTGAAGGCTTGTTGTGAAATTGTGAAGCCTGAATGGATATTTATGAATCCTTTCATATTTGTTTTGATAATGTTGGGATATCTAATGATAGATATTGAATGGTGGGCAATATTTGAGCATTTTAATCAATTGGAGAATTGTAGTATTTTTGGAGCTTGAAGTTTGAGGTAAGTTGATTAAGACTTACTCTTCTTGAGGGATTCTCTTTAAAAGAATATCTTAAGTCGATACATTGTATTATTTATAAATGTACATCCGTACTTGTGGGAACAAGAGGGAAAGATGTCACCATGTGTTTCTAAATTGTTGCTTATGAAGTGTCATGTAATTTTATAACAATTTTATTTTCAAAACTTGTTGGCATAATGACACTTAAGGAAATTCTTATTACTTTTATTAAAACTTATTTGTTGATAAGAATATGAAATGCTTGAGTGCTAAAGATATATTTTCATGAAAAATTTTGTCTTTTGAAATTTCAACAAAGGAAGCTTGTTGTATCTTTAAATTGATGTTAATTGCTAAAGGCTTTAACATGTAAAAGCTAATTTATTTGATTTTATTCAAATGGTTTGGATTGGCTATGAATATCATGATTCGATAAAAAATAGATCCTTTGAGGCAATTATGCTATGAATCTATTTTTACTATTCAAATATTTTGGGAGTTACTTGTGAGACGACCGAGATTGGTTCAAATATTAAGTTCGTTACCATAAAACTACACATGCCGGTGTAGGGACTCATTCAAGGGCTAAGCCGAGGCTTGTGGGGAAAAGTCCCCCATTGAGAGGGTAAATAATCATTTCTTAAAGTAATGAGGTTAAGTCGACCCGTACAACACTACGGGAATCCGCCCAGACAAGTATGGTCAAATACTTATTGCTAGGATGATCACCTAGTGGTTGTTTATTATATCGGTGTCGGTATAGTACTCTCGGTGAAAGAGAAAAAAGACTTTCTTATGTTTAGGCCCAAGGAGCCGAAAGTGATTTCAATGACTTAATGAAATTGGAATGGCTTTGTATGATTTTTATTCAAAATTTTGTATTGACATAAATATTCTAAGAATTTATATCATGGTTTATACTTCACTTGTCTTTTCATTTGAAATGATAAAGAGCATGATTTATATAATTGTTTATCACTTTATATCAAATATTGGTTGCATAATTTTTGTAAAATCTTGTCCTATGAACTTGAGTTAGAGAGAGTCTATGACACTTATTGAGTACCGTGGTGGTGTACTTACACCTTAGGGGCCCCTCTTCAGGGCTCCTCTTACTTTACATATTTCAGGATGAGGGGTATGATACGTGGCATGCAAACATGGCTAGGATGACTCTCTTCCCAAAGTATATGGTGAGGCACCACTTTTATTTCGTGGTAGCTATCACATTGTCATTTATTTTTATGTTAGTCAGGCATTGGCCCAAATATTGAGTTCTATTCTTGGTATAGAGGCTCCATAGATAGTTGTGATGAGTTGTAATAACGGAATGGTACACAACATACGTAAAAAGATAATTATTACATTTGATCACATTATTATTATGAAAGGGGTCATGTGTGATTTTGAATTGGAAAGATATTTTATCATTTAACTTGAAAATGTATATGATTTTTAAAGAGCTTTTGCAGTTAAATTGGTTTTCATGCATATAGTTTGGGTGCATCATATGGTTTGGTTCGCTCGGGTCGGGTAGTGTGCCAGGTGTCGGGTGCCGGTCACATGGTTTTGGGCCGTGACACTTTAAACTAGTTATATAAGATATCTTATATCAAATTATAAGAGATCATTAGCTTTAAATACAAGAAATATTAGAATAAACATAAGAGATCATATATAAACTTTAAACTAGTTATATAAGAATCTTACAGCACTTTTAACTAGTTACAGTAAAAATTTTAAAATAGTAAATTAGCAAAAACTTTAAACTTGTTATATAAGAGATGTTACAGCAAAACATAAGATATCATTAGCTTTAAACATAATATATATTATAATAAACATAAGAGATCAAATATAAACTTTAAAGTAGTTATATAAGAGATCTTACAACACTTTTAACTAGTTACAGTAAAAACTTTAAAACCGTAAATTAGCAAAAATTTTAAACTAGTTATATAAGAGATCTTACAGTAAAACATAGATATCATTAACTTTAAACACAAGAGATATTAGAATAAACATAAGAGATCATATATAAATTTTAAACTTAGTTATATAAGAGATTTTATAACTGTAACGACATGACCGGTCGTTTTAATAATTTACATCCCGTTCGGTGATTTAAGGTCTAGAGTAGCTTTGTATTGTGTATTATGGCTTGCGTGTGTGGTCGAGTTCAGTTTTCGGATGTTTCGGGATTGGTTTAGAAGGATAATTCTTGTTTTGGAAGCTTAAGCGGTAAGAGTTGATCGAAGTTTGACTTTTGTGTAGACGACTCCGAAATGGTGGTTTGATGATTCCAATAGTTTTGTATGGTGATTTTGGACTTAGGCGTGCGTTCATATTTGGATTTGGAGGTCCGTAAATTGATTTGATGCATTTTGGCAAAAATTGAGAAATTGAAGGTTTGGAAGGTTGAGAGGTTTGATCCAGAGTTGACTTTGTTGATATCGGGTTCAAATTTTGATTTAGGGAGTTGTTATAACTCTATTGGGTCATTTTGGAACTTGCATACAAAATTTGACGTCATTCCGGGTTGATTTGATATGTTTCGGCGCGAGTTGTAGAAATTAAAAGTGCATAAGTTTATTAAGTTCGATTTGAGGCGAGATTCGTAATATTAATATTATTTGATGTGATTTGAGGCCTCGAGCAGGTCCACGTTATGTTGTGTAACTTGTTGGTATGTTTCGACGGAGTCCAGGGGGCCTCGAGTGTGTTTCGGATGGGCTATGGGCCATTTCTTCATGCTTTAGAGTTGTTGGCTTGCGATTGTGAATTGATTCTGGGAGCTCAGTGATTTTGTTCATCGCAGTTGCGACTGTGTGCACGCGATCACGAAGTTCCAATTGGTTGTGGTCCGCGTTTGCGACATGTCTTTTGCGTTCCCTTTGAGATAGAGCTGGAAGGGGCATTAGGAATTGTTCTTCGCGTTCGCATCAATGGGTTCACGATCGCGTAAGCGGAGGTCGCTGTGATTCGCATTCGCCACTGTGTCTTTGCATTCGCGTAAGGTTATTTTTGGCAGCCTTCATTTTTCTTCTTCGCGATCGCGAGGAATGTTCCGCGATCGCGATGTGTTATATCTGGGCAGAATATAAAAGTACTCTATTTCGAGGGTTTGGCCATTTTTATCATATCATGAGTTGTAGATCTCGGATTGTGAGATTGTTTAGAGGTTCTTCACGTGTTGGATTGGGGCAAGTGATATTTACCCGGATTTGATTTTATTTCATGATTTTATCATTAAATTAGTGGTTTGAGTTGGGAAAAAATGAAACTTTTGTGAAAACTTTCAAAAATGTAAAATGATGATTTGGATGACGAATCAATATCGGAATTGGATAATTTTGGTATGATTGGACTCATATCAGAATGGGTGTTCGGATTTTGTGAATTTTATCGGGTTCCGAGGTACGAGCCCGGGGTTTGACCTTTTGGGTTGACTTTTTAGTTTTTGTTAAAGATTGAAGCTTTATTATCGAAATTTTTTCCTATAGTTTTTATTCATGAGATGAAGTTATTTTGGCTAGATTTGAGTAGTCTGGAGGTTGTTTCACATGAGAAGGTCATTTTAGAGTATCGGTCTAGCTTCTTTGAGGTAAGTATCTTGCCTAACTTTGTGTGCAAGAACTATTAGAATTTGAGTCATTTGTGCTAATTATGTCATATGAAGGCCGTGCACGCAAGGTGACGATTACGTGCCCATGCTTATTTGTGGGAATTTTATCTTTTTAGACTCTTAGGTTCTTATGTCCATTAAAAATGAAGTTTCTTATCATGTTAGGTCCTCCACTTACTAAATTCACCCTTACGTGTCTTATTTGGAGTTTATCGATCCATGTTCTACCTTTGTTGCGAATAAATTCTTAGGTGTCTTAATTAAAGTTGTCACCTCTTTTATTGCGATGCTGTCTTTTTCGTAATTGTTTAACCTTAATTGAAGTTACTGATGTCTTTTTCGTAAATTTTTAACCTTAATTTAAGTTATTGATGTCTTTTTTGTAATTGCTTATCCTTAATTTATGTTATTGATGTCTTTTTTGTAATTGCTTATCCTTAATTTATGTTATTGATGTCTTTTTCGTAAATGTTTAACCTTAATTGAAGTTATTATTATCTCTTCCGTAATTGCTTAATCTTAACTGAAATTTTGTTATCCATTTCATTGTTGATTTATCCTTATTTGGAATCTTTGATTTAGGTTATCTCTCTTATCGTTGAGTTGTACTTAGGTGGAATCATTGTTACATATTATCTCTCCCCTTGTTGAGCTATTCTTGTTGAAATCATTATTACCTGTGGTGTCTTCCATTGTGAGCCCGTTCTTCCGTTTCTTTATGTTTTGTAGTTATTGCGTTGATTTACTTGACGTACTCTCGTATTATTGTTGTTGTTGTTGTTGATGTACTCAGTGTTGTTGAGCCGGGGGCTATGCATGGTTGTGATATTGAAATTATTTGAGGAAAAATGGTGGCATATGGTCATATGTGGTGAAAGATCTTATATTGTGTTGTTATGTTTTTGGCACACGTGGTATTATTGAGAGGATTGTGGGAGTGTTCGCACGTGAATTATCCGTGCTATTATTATTATTGATATTTGTACATGCGGTGGGACAAGGCGGGCTATATATGTGGGTTTGCGCATGTGATGAGAGAAGGCGTGAATATTAATATGCGCGTGCGGCAAGACAAGGAGGGAATTTACTTTATTGTTGCGCACGTGGCGAGACAAGGTGGACTATGTCGGAGAATGAGTTTTGATGACTTGTGATGGCCTGGGGGAATTGTTATTGACGATATGTGTGTAGTGATGTGCCTACCTTGTGTGAGTTATACATTGTACCTTTTTTTGTGGTAATTATTCCCTATGTGCCATTCATTGTCTCTACTCTTACTTGTTGACTTGAGTTGTGATAGAACACTTGCACAAGTATACACGTAATTAATCACTCATATCGGTTTAAGAAGATGATCATGATGTTAAAAATCATTTACATGTACTCTCGCTTACTTGGCTTCGGTGTGAAAGTTATTGTTTAGGCACGTGAGTTGTTCGTGCGGTCAATGTCATTATTATTATTGGCACGTGAGTTATCCGTGCGGGTATGAGATATTATCACTTCCTTGGCACGTGAGTCATCCGTGCGATTATGAATTGTAATTTGGGCACAAGATTCCAAGTGATTAGGCTTCGTAAATTAGGACCTGTGAAATGTGAATATGAGGTGAAGTACCTCGGGAAAGTCGTTGAACAAATATTGTATGAAAATGGTTGCTCTTTTTGGGTTCTTACTTGTTTTTCCTTATTTGGTTTCATCCGACTTAAACGGTATTCAGCTTACTCCGTGACGTTATTACCTGTTGTGTCTCGTTACTAATTGTTGCTTTTAGTTTGCTATTACCAGCATTGTTTCATTATTGTTATCGTGCTTAGCTTTATATTGATATTGTTCCGTATTAGTTTCACGTTCATACTCATACAAGTTGTTCAACCTAGTAGGTGTCTTGATTGTCCCCCGTCACTACTTCACTGAGGTTAGTCTTGATACCTACTGGGTACCACTATGGTGTACTCATGCTACGCTTTTTGTACATTTTTGTGCAGATTCAGGTACTTCGGGGTTGGTTGATCACTAGCTAGCTGTTCAGGTTTTGCTGTGGAGACTCAAGGTATACCTGTTGTCACGTTCGCAGGCCTCAGAGTCACCTTCTGACATTGTACTTGTATTGTCTATTTCTATTCCGAAATAGTTGTACTTAGATAAATTTTCTAGTAAACTCACTAGATCTTATGATTTGTACTACCAATTTTGGGTATTGTATTGTACTCAAGATTATTGGTTTATCGTAGAAATTTTAGTATCATGCTTAATGGTTGTTTTGGTTAAATTCTGTCTTTTAGTTCAGTAAGTGTTAGGCTTACCTAGTCTTAGGACTAGGTGCCATCACGACATCCTACGTAGAAAAATTGGAGTCGTGACAACAACAATGATATATATAAAAATACAATGATCATTAGCAATTTCAGACATTTAAACATTTGAGAAATATTATTAATTTCAAACGTAAAATACAAATGGAGAAGAAAAAAAATAATCACAATTGATACAAAGTCCACGATCTATAAATTAGTAACTAATTCATCAAGTATAATTACAAAAAAGTAATGCAAGAGTGGAACAAAAAAAATAGAATTACCTCATTTTCCCTAGTTTCGAAATTATTTGTGTTTCGAGCAGCAAATTCTTGCTCATCCGTTACTTCTACCTCCTCACCATCCTTCTCTAACTCATCCCCATCGCCATCTTCCGTTGTTTGTTCCTCATCAGTTTCCTCCTCTACACTATAGTTCTCTGACTCGTCCCCATCGTCATCTTCCATTGTTTGTTCCTCGTCAGCTTCCTCCTCTGCACTATCTTTCTCTGACTCGTCCCCATCGTCATCTTCCGTTGTTTGTTCCTCGTTAGCTTTCTCCTCTGCACTATCTTTGTCTGACTCATCCTTATCCTCATTTTCCATTGCTTGTTCATCGCCACTCTCCTCCTCCGAATTTTCCTCGTCACCTTCCTGTGACTCAACCTCATCTCCATTGGACACCGACCCAGAAGCAGTAACATCCGGAATAGCATTCATTGTCATCTTTTGTGATTTGATTGACAAAAGAAAAGGGAATTTTAAAAAGCAATAGAATGACAAGAAATAATGGGGATCCTAGAACATAGCAGAACAAAAACAACTAGAAAACACAAGAAAAATGGAGAATTTAGAAGCCAACACTCTTTTTTCATTGAAATTGCCGAGAAGGTTTTCCAAGCAAGGGGTTTTGTCTTTCTAGAGAAGTTTTTCTATTGTAAAGGAAAAGAAGTGTTTGATTTGGTTTACAAACGTGTTCTTTCATATTTTGAGTTTTCAAAGGTAGGCTTCTATATTGCCACATAGGAAAATATATAAGAAAAGTAATTGAAAAAGAAAATATTAAAATGGGTAGGGACATTAACTTAAATTAAAATTATAAATGGTCATATCATCCTAAAAGCTCCCATAGACTGTTCAGAAAAACAAACTATCATTAGATGAGTAACGTTTTTTAATAGTTCGTTAAAATAAAGACATATTTTTATATTAGAAATAATTTAACTTTAAATTTTTTAATTTACTTTTAATTATTAATAAAAAAAATTTACAATCACATAAATATGGTGACCCACAAATATTTTATAAGTTTTATGATCACAAAATTCAAAAGTTTGTTATAAGCTTTATGATCACAAAATTCAAAGGTTTATTGTTTAAAAGTTTGTATCTCATTGAAACGAAGGGAGTACTATATTGTTGAAAAGAAGACCCCCACACTCTCCA
The DNA here is from genome assembly GCA_000715115.1 of Nicotiana otophora. Lineage (NCBI taxonomy): Eukaryota > Viridiplantae > Streptophyta > Magnoliopsida > Solanales > Solanaceae > Nicotiana > Nicotiana otophora. Next base: position 2,402 of record AWOL01S0236862.1, on the reverse strand, counting down.
TGGCNCTTAGGACTAGGTGGCATCACAACATCCTACGTCGGAAAATTGGAGTCGTGACAACAACAATGATATATATAAAAATACAATGATCATTAGCAATTTCAGACATTTAAATATTTGAGAAATATTATTAATTTCAAACGTAAAATACAAATGGAGAAGAAAAAAATAATCGCAATTGATACAAAGTCCACGATCTATAAATTAGTAACTAATTCGTCAAGTATAATTACAAAAAAGTAATGCAAGAGTGGAACAAAAAAAATAGAATTACCTCATTTTCCCCAGTTTCGAAATTATTTATGTTTCGAGCAGCAAATACTTGCTCATCCGTCACTTCCACCTCCTCACCATCCTTCTCTAACTCATTCTTCCGTTGTTTGTTCTTCATCAGTTTCCTCCTCTACACTATCATTCTCTGACTCGTCCCCGTCGTCATCTTCCATTGTTTGTTCCTCGTCAGTTTCCTCCTCTGCACTATCTTTCTCTGACTCGTCCCCATCGTCATCTTCCGTTGTTTGTTCCTCGTCAGCTTCCTCCTCTGCACTATCTTTCTCTGACTCGTCCTTATCGTTATTTTCCATTTCTTGTTCATCGCCACTCTCCTCCTCCGATATTTGTAAACCAAATCAAACACTTCTTTTCCTTTACAATAGAAAAACTTCTCTAGAAAGACAAAACCCCTCGCTTGGAAAACGTTCTCGGCGATTTCAATGAGAAAAGAGTGTTGGCTTCTAAATTCTCCATTTTTCTTGTGTTTTCTAGTCGTTTTTGTTCTGCTATGTTCTAGGATCCCCATTATTTCTTGTCATTCTATTGCTTTTTAAAATTCCCTTTTCTTTTGTCAAGCAAATCACAAAAGATGACAATGAAAGCTATTCCGGATGTTACTGCTTCTGGGTCCGTGTCCAATGGAGATGAGGTTGAGTCACAGGAAGGTGACATATTAAAATAGGTAGGGACATTTACTTAAATTAAAATTATAAATGGCCATATCATCCTAAAAGCTCCTATAGACTGTTCAGAAAAACAAGCTATCATTAGAGGAGTAACTTTTTTTAATAGTTCGTTAAAATAAAGACATATTCTTATATTAGAAATAATTAAACTTTAAATTTTTAAATTTATTTTTTAATTATTAATAATTTTTTTTACAATCACATAAATATCGTGACCCACAAATATTTTATAAGGTTTATGATCACAAAATTCAAAAGTTTGTTTTTTAAAAGTTTGTATCTCATTAAAACGAAGGGAGTACTATATTGTTGAAAAGAAGACCCCCACATGCTGTCCCCACAAAACAGGCGGACTTGGGTTCTATAACAGTTGCTTAACGCCACGGCGCAGGTGCCCATGTTTTTTCTCTTCTCAACCTTACGTCTCTCACTCTCAAAAAAAAATTAATTCCCAATAATTTACTCTTTCGTGAGTATATATGTGATGGAGGTCGGAGGTGAGAGCTACACCAACCCCATCACCACCACTGATACATGCAGCGTTAATCGGAACCTTCTTCTCATTCAATCCGATGACCCTATTTTGAAAGTTCAGGCTGCTATGGAAATTCGACGACTCACCAAGACTTCCAAACGTTACCGCCGCTATTTCTCTAACTCCGTGAAACCCCTCGTTGATATGCTCCGTTCTACTAACTCCTTTGAGTCTAAAGAAGCCGCTCTCCTTGCCCTCCTCAATCTCGCTGTTAAAGACGAAAGGTACGCCTGAAATATTTGTGTGGTTCTCATTTTCAGGGTTTAGAACGGACAGTGTTTCATTTCACCTAATTTGTTTTACGTGATGATGATTATAATAGTAATAATTACAGTATTATTATAGTACTCACTATTTAAATTATAAAAACAGGAAGAATTAACCCAAATAGCTGCCCAACTTACCACTTCAACTAAAAATAGTCATAATATATTTATAATTTATGTATTATATGTGTATAATCAGTGTATAATATATGTATATGATTAGAAAAAGTAAACTATTACTATTAGCCGTCTATTGTGTAAAGATCCCTAAAAAGATCAGCTTTATAGTGGAGTAGTAGTTTTGTATAGATTTCTATTTCAGAAATTAAGTGATAATGTTGGACTTAAAAGTACTCTAGAAGTATTATGTATATTAACTCTCCTTGATTCCACTATTCCTTTTTGGGATACAAAATAATTTAGAACCGTGGTGTCGGGTCAGTTTGCTACGCGCACCTCGACTAATTCAACGCACCTCGACTAATTCAACTTTTTTGCTTGTGAATTTGTCGTACTAATTTGGGCTGTTTCAATGTTCTTTCCGCTCCATTTGATTGCTGAGAAAAGTAAGCAAGAAAGGAATTCCTGTGTGAAACTTACTTCCGCTTTAGAAAAGAAATGAGCTCATCTCAAGTTGTAGAA
>AWOL01S0236836.1:13033-23512 GCA_000715115.1 Nicotiana otophora | reverse complement strand
GAGGCGGCTCGAAATAACTTCTTCTTCTTTTTTTTAATTCTATGGGGGGTGCGGTTAATTAAAATTCTTACAAAATTACAACTTTCCCGCCTATGCTAATTTTCTTCGGCTTTCATCTTCTTCTCTCGGTTCTCTTATCTTATGAAGACTGAAGCTATCCTCGTAATTTAATAAAAAGCTTTTGACTAGATTGTACTGCCGAATCTAGCATCTCCTACAAGACTTGTTATTTGTTATAACTGAATTGACCTATGAAAATCAAAGTGATATAATCTATTACTCCTATTATTCTATTCTTGAATCCAAAGGAAATTACTTTTACGTCCTTAATTAATTCAGAGTAGTTAATTTCTGAATTCATCAAGGATTGTCCTAGTTTAAATGGAACAACTTGTAGCACTCCAGGTTTCTCTGCAAACGTGACATCTTACTGGTTCAGATTTAACAAAATGGAACCAAAATAGACACATTTTTCCAGTCAGTTTTTTATGGTTTTTGGTTCCATTACAAACTAAGACTGTTAGTTTAAAAGATTTTATAGTGTATACCATTGTGAAATGAGAAAAATCACTTCGACAATTCCATACCAACCTTAAATCCTTATCAAAATGAAAATTCCAGCCAAGGATTAAAAAGAAATAAAACTAACAAAATGACCAACTTAAAAAACAAAAAATAAAACTTTAACGGGGCGGGTGGACTACGCGGGTGTCGTTGTGGGGCGGGTGGACACGGGTGAAAGTCGAAATTTTGCGGGTTAAAACGTCCACATTGTGTTTGGTTCTCTTCTTTACTTTGATCGTTATCTCTGTTCTTCCCATTTTCCAGTGATACAATAAAAACCATGATCAGGGAAAGAAACTCCGAATTTCTTCTTGAATTTCCTCTTCTTTCCAACATTGAAAAAGGTTCACGGAATCCTGAAGATCATGACAAGTGGTGTTGTGATATAGCTGAAGCTATTGAAGAGCTAAAGAAACAACTAGAATTAGCAGGACCTCTTGTTCTTGTGAGTTTTTTGCAGTACTTTTTGCAGATGATATCTATCATGTTTGTTGGTCATCTTGGAGAGCTTCCTCTTTCTAGTGCAACTTTAGCCACTTCTTTTGCTGGAGTAACTGGTTTCAGCTTCATGGTAAGAATCTAACTGGAACTTAAATTAAATTCTATCAGATTAGATTGGAACATTTAATTTTCTCCAACTATTGTTCGTATGTAGTCTTTAAATTAGTCGGAAAAGGACTCCATTAATTGCATGGTTCTAATGACTTAATTCGATCGTGTTATAATCTCTCTCTCTTTTTCCTTTTTTGGATTATCTGTTTTTGGTTTGTGATACACTATAACATATGAATAGCTAGGATTGGGAAGTGCAATGGAAACATTATGTGGACAAGCTTATGGGGCAAAACAGTATCATATGCTTGGGATACACATGCAAAGAGGTATGCTTGTGTTGGTGGCTATTGGCATTCCCATATCGATTATATGGGCATTCGCCGGGCACATATTTGCTTTCTGTGGACAAGATTTGGAACTTTCAATCCATGCCGGATTGTATGCTCGTTGGTTAATTCCCAGCATTTTTCCTTATGGACTCCTTCAATGCCAACTAAGGTTCCTGCAAACACAAAGCAGAGTCAAACCACTTGTGATCAGCACTGGTTTTACGAGTTTAATTCATGTCTTCTTGTGTTGGGCATTGGTTTTCAAATTCGGAATGGGAAACAAAGGGGCTGCACTCTGTAATGCCATATCTTATTGGATTAATGTGCTGCTTTTGGTCCTTTATATAAGGTTTTCATCATCATGCAAAGAAACATGGACGGGGTTCTCCAAGGAATGTGGAAGAAACCTTCCCAGTTTTCTATCATTAGCTATTCCTTCCGCACTTATGGTCTGGTTAGTTTTAGCATATCTTTATTCTTAAGCCGTTTTTCCAATGTAGATTAAGGTCAGCTCGGTGCATAAAGAATCCCGCGTTCACGCAGGGTGCGGGGAAGGGCCGCACCCCAAGTGGTGTGATGTAGGCAGTCTACTCTGATGCAAGCATCAGTGGCTGATTCCACGGCTCGAACCCGTGACCTATAGTTCACACAGAGACAACTTGACCGTTGCTCCAAGGTTCCCCTTCATTATTCCAGTGTAGATTGTCCATCCAATTGTTTGCTCTTGCATATGTCATAGTAGTAGAAATTTATTTTTCTTCCTTTCTGTCCCTTTTACCGTGTGATCTGGTATGGCCTTTTGGACTGGGAACAAGCTTAGAGCAGTGGTCCTATGAGTTTCTGGTGCTCATGTCAGGGCTGCTTCCAAATCCAAAGCTTGAGACATCTATGATGGCCATCAGGTTAGTACAGAATTCCCGTTGTGTACTAACTCTTCTTGGTTACTTTGTGTTGGAATTTTGGTATAAAGCTTTATTTGATTCAATTCATCACCCATATTAACTCTTTTCACCTTTCCCAGCCTAAGTACCAGTTCTCTGGTCTTCAGGATTCCCTTTGGATTTGGTAGTGCAGTAAGGTAACTTGCCAAAAAATCATCTTTTTTCTAGGTATAATCGGAAAGGAAAGGACCAATATTGTGTGTAGTCACTATTTTAACAAATTTTTCGTGTTGTTTGCTCTTTGTTTTGCGGACAATTTAGTACGAGGGTAGCGAATGAGTTGGGGGCAGGGAGACCGAAAGCAGCAAAGTTAGCAACACGCATTGTCCTACTTCTTGCTGTGGTAGAGGGTCTGGTACTGAGTGGAATAGCAGTTGCAGCAAGAAATGTGTGGGGATATATATACACTAACGAAGAGGAAGTTGTGAAATATCTAGCTGCAATAATGCCAGTGCTTGCATTATCCAACTTCATGGATGGAATCCAAGGAGTTCTTTCAGGTCTGAACTCAAAACTATCTAATAAAATTTGAAGCCAGTTCAATCAATTCGACGATATAGAATTGCTTAAATACAGAATTTAACTCTATTGATGATAACACTATTAAAGGTATTGCAAGAGGATGTGGTTGGCAGAAACTTGGTGCACTTGTCAATCTTGGAGCCTATTATCTTGTTGGACTTCCTTGTGCAGTCATTTTAACTTTTGTCTTCCATTTTGGAGGAAAGGTAAGAAATTTCTCACTTGCAAATGTTACATCCATTATTGATATATTTTTTGTTTGCCACTGAACCTATTTGCACCTCTCACTTCATAGAGTCGAGAGTTTATATGAGGCTCATATTGTTTATTTTATGCCATGGTTATGGTAGCAGGGTCTTTGGACAGGAATTATAAGTGGAAGTGGTCTTCAAGCGTTAATTCTTCAACTTATTACCTTATGTACGAATTGGGAGCTTCAGGCAAGTTCAAAATCTAATCTTTAATTACAAAACATATTTTGCTATCCGATTGTAGTAGAAAAGGAACCACTATTACTCTGATGAAAAACTCTGTATGTTTTGCACAGGCAAGGAAAGCCGAGAGTAGGGTACAGGTTTTTGAAACAGCTAGTATGTCATGATTCAGATGTTTCACAAATATTACGTTGTCACTCTTGCCATACATAAAAGTTAAAGATGTAGAGAGACAGATAATTTTGTTCATCAGATCATTTAATTTGTTGTCATTAGTCATTACCCCCACATTGTATAGTACTTTCTTTTTTCTTATCCTTCCTTTCCTTTAATACAGGGAATTTTAGTTGTTTTTAGATTTCAAAAGTGTAATAGTAGAGTGTTACCAGAAGGTGAGCATAGAGTGAGAGGTAGAATAAATCAGCTTACTGTTGCAGGTCTACAAATTAAAGTGAGTTAACAACACATTGGATTCAAACGAACGGTAGGTCTAAAGCCCCCGGCTAAATGCTTGTACGATGACAACTGACAAGCAGCATGATTTGTAACTAACTATAACGTCAACCAAAAACAGCATTAATTCACGCCTCTGATTTTGGTGCCACAAATTCATTATTTCTTCCTATATATTTATTAAATTAATTTTAATTAATTGTTACCTTGATACAATAGAATATATAAATAAGGATAAATTTTGGAAAATTAAAGTTAATTTCTTCTTGGTTATATAAATGGACACTTGTTTTAAACCAAAATAAAAAGATAAAATGGTCACTTATTGTATACAGAATTTGTGCGATGGTTATTTCGTGGGATAGGGAGAACTTCCAAATGTTCTTTTTTGGTTTTTTCACATGGTTACATGAAAGTAGAAATTGTCTAATTGATAATTTTTCAAACTCAGTGACTCTAATATTTTTTGAATTATTATATCTTAATCATCAAACTGATTTTTTGGAAACGCTTTGAAGAAAGTTATGAAGACAATGATTTACCATAATTCTGATCATAGTCCAAATTACCATCTCATTTATTTCTTCAGTTATAGAAAAGTAAACAAAAATAGAAAACTGCAAGGTACAATCAAAAGAGAAGAAGATGAGAATATACCATAAGATGGGTTTACCTTAAATAACAAAATCTAACAAACAATCATGAAGATCATTCCTTTTATCTTTTCTAAAGTTAATTATAGCGACAGAATATCATGTATAGGCAATAATATTTTGTTTTCTTAACATGAAGAAAATAAAATAAAGTTGGTATAATAGTACTATCTACCAAAAACCATGTACTCCGTCTCCTAATTTGCCAACCTTGCCATGTGAAACCACATGCCTTCCAATTCCTTTCTTCTTCCAAATCCTGACATGAATTGGTTTTCCCTCAAATATTAAACATTACATTATTAACTAGTATTAATGATTAAACTAACAGCGATTAACATCTTCTTTCCTCCTCCAATTCTTTTTATTCCTCCCAAACACCCATTAATTGGCCATTCTCCTAAACATTCTACAAGTCCCAGAAAACAAAATACAAACAGTCACTAGAAAACATGAATATCTCGGAACAAAACCTTTTCAACACGACCACTACAACCACGACTTGTTTGTTTTTTCTCTTGATTTCGTTATCTACTACTACTATTTTCTTCTCCTCTGGTGACAGGGAAGCCGCCTCTGTTTTCCCTTTTATAGCTGCCGCCGCTTTTGCCGCCGTTGTGGTGGCCGGACTCATTGTCCTGGCCGTCAGAACCACCATTGTGGCGTGGATCACGGTGCTGGTACTCTTAGCTTTCGTCGGAAAGCGCCGCCGTCTTCTTGCTAAGGATGGGAAGAAGATTACATCGGAGGTGGCAGTTTATGTGGCTAATGAAGTGATTAAGGAGAAGGGATTAGTTGCTATCTCTGGAGTTCTTATGATTCTGGGTTTAATGGCATTGTTTTGAGCGCCTTATCATTAATCTACTATTAACTCTCACTAATTATATTACAAATTACAACTTTTAATCCACTTTTGGCATGGAGAACACAGATAGCTTTTTTGTTCTAGCTAAAATTTATGAGAAACAGACCAAACTTCGTATTCTTTCTCTTGCTCTCTTCTAACTTTATACTGTTTATATTTTTGGATCTTGGGCTAAAATTTTGATAGAGCCAAGTTCGCCTCTAGGATATTGTAGTGTTCACATTAAATGTGTCACAATTTTATATACTATAATCTAGGTAGCTTACAAATTGATTCTTATTCCAAGTTACTTCATTCTGTTAATGTTTTTTCTTCGTTGTCCTGTTAATTTAGGAAGCTATTAATCTAATAAGAACGTTATTTTCATCACTGCTCAATCAGGATTCAACATTATATTCCCAGATGCAAAACTTTTATTTCCCAGTCTGGCCGATCGTTATCTCCTTTTTTAGCCAAATAATTTACATCATATTGCTGTATCCTGCTTTTGCAGTTGTGCACAGTCGATGGTAAGTGGTAACAGGTAATGATGTTACTCAAATCAATTTCTTTCCCATTGAAGGAAGCTTCCTCATTGGCTGCATTTGAGGTTGGGACAATATTAGCCAATCACGCGGCCACAGTCATCCAACAGTTGTACAAGTAGACTGGCGTCACTTGCATGTATTGGGGTTTTCTGTTTATTCTTTTCAAGAAAAAGGCTGATAGCTTATTTGGCCAATTTTTATTTTATTTATTAAAACTGGATTTTTTTCCCAAAAATACTTTTTCTAAAATTAAGATATTTGATCAAGGTTTTAGAAAGAAAAAGTGTTTTTAAATAGAAACAAAATCAGTTTTTGTTAAGTAGAAAAATAATTTCTTCTCAAAAAGCACTTTATAGAAAAATACACTTAAAATACATTTTAAAAATTTGATTAACCACTAATTGATACATAAAAAAAATTTTAAAATTAATTAGCCTAACACAAATTGATCATCACCAAAAGTATTTTTTGAAAAATATTTTTGATAAAAGTACTTTTCAAAACAAGTTTATTTTAAAAGTTTGGTCAAACATACTTTAATACATTATTTGCCGTGAGCTTGTACTCAAATTTATTTAGCACATATTTGAATAGAATAGATATTTTGATAAGAAATTAACACCATGATGTTCGAAATACCAATGGACTAATAATCTTGATGCTAACTAGAAAAAGATAGTTACGCGGTACAAATTAGTCAAAAGTAACAGATTGTTTTTCTTTTTCAATATATTACGGTCAAATCTCTCTATAACAACATTGTTTGTTCTGATTCTTTTTAGTATTTATAATGAATGGTTATTATATACCTAGAACAACATTTAACATTTAAATATTATTTGACTGTTATGGATACAATCATTTTCTTTCTTAATGTTACACATAAAAGATAAAAGAAATTATTCTAAGTTTAAAATCTCAAAAAACAAAATGCATATTAAAGAAAGCTAATATGATATTAATAAATTCAATGAAATCTTTGTCCAGTGAAAAAGATATGTACATATCTTAAGTATTAAACATTGTACATATGGAAACAATTTTGCAATGGAATAAAAATATACAAGCGTATCTCCAATGAAATTGAATAAAATCTTTAATATAGCAAGTAACATAATATTTTTTATCATAGGTGGTGCATTAAAATTTCAAGATATTTGCTCAAATTTAGACCTATTATTGGTAATCTTAGAGATTCTACATGGTTGTTCTAGAGGATTAATTTTACAAAGAATATATTGTTATAAAGTGAATATTGTTATTATAGGTAAAAAGCTTTTATAAAAAGATAAAATATAACATAAAAATTTTGTTAATAATTGTGAATGATTCTAAACAAATTAACTTTTATAATAAACGATTATTATAGATGAATGTTATTATAAAGAGTTCTGATTGTTTCACACCTTATCAAGTTCGGAGGTTTTCTGCTTATCCTACGTTCAATTGCAAAGTTGGCCTATAAGCTCACCTTCTATCAACTAGAGTTTTTATTGTTTTCTTTCAAATTTCTGTTATACATCACAAAAAAATTTCTATATTAATATTTACTTTATTTTAGAAATTTATAATGATTGACATGAGCTACCATCACGATCTGGAATCCCAACATCAGGGTCGTGGTGGCGCCTAACATCCACTTGCTAGGCAAGCCGGCGTGAGATAGTTAAATAGCCAAATTTTAACAGTTTAAACAAAATGATGATAAATAACGAGAGATAGGAATTCAATCTAATACAACTCTAGCATAAGTCATGTAATAATATCTACTCCCAAAGATCCAGAGTCACGAGTACACAAGCAACTAGAAGTTCTACAAACAGAGTCTGAAATAAATACAACTGTTTCGAAAGAAATAAACAGTAAAAGAGGGATGAGGAAGGGGACTCCAAGGTTTGCGGACGCCAGCAGATCTACCTCAAGTCTCTGTATGCAATGATTCGAGTTGACGCACCTCACGCACCGTTGGAACCAATACTAAAATTTGCACAAGAAGTGCAGAAGTGTAGTATGAGTACAACTGACCCAATGTACACCGTAAGTGTCGAGCCTAACCTCGATGAGGTAGTGGCGAAGCTATGACAGGATACCCATGTAATTAAACAGGTATGACATCAACAATGTACAATTGGGAGGAGACATGCGAAATGGGAAAAAGATGCGATAACTACAATAGGTATGACATCACGTGATAGCTAAATAAATCGTCAATCAGTGAAGACAGATAAACAAATGGTATAAGGATGGCACGAGATAACCATTCGTGCTTTTACTCTCATCCTTACCATGAAATGATGACATAAGCAAAATGAAATGGCACGGTATCACCCTTCGTGCTTTTACTCTCGATCCCCCCATGTAACAATGAATAATTGGGAATAATGACACGGCATCACCCTTCGTGCTTTTACTCTCGATCCCCCCATGTAACAATGAATAATTGGGAATAATGACACGGCATCACCCTTCGTGCTTTTACTCTCGATCTCACTATGTAACAATGAACAAATGATATAAATAGCACGGCATCACCCTTCGTGCTTTAATTCTCTTCCTCACTATGTATTAATCAATAAATGAGATCACCCTTCGTGCTTTAACACTCTCCCTTACCATGTAGTAAAGATAATATAAATTCAGGAGATAAACAATGCAGAGAGTGTGCTTTACGTTAAATATGATGCCAAGATACAAAACTTCAACTTCCAAAATACTCAACCATTTCTAGCTAAGCAATAATTATAGAAGGAATGATCAAATAAGTAATAATCTAACCTAAGGATTGATATCATAATTAAAAAGGCAACAAATCACATGAAAACAAGTTCCACCCCCATGCTTTATCCCAACAACAACACATAAGTGCTCGTCACCTCACATATACGTTGTACCCACATGTTAATCATATAGCAAATAGGCAAGCAAGTCATAATCCCTCAAGTCAAGATTACCCAGGCACTTACCTCGCTCCGCAATTAAATCAAAGCTCAATAGGGGCCTTTCCTCTAAAATTCGCCTCCAAACCAATCGAATCTAACCAAAATCGACTCTATAACATCAAACAATGATAGAGAAATCAATTACAATACATAAAGTTAAGGTCTTTACACTTTTTCCAAATAGTCAACAAAAGTCAACCCTGGGCCTGCTTGATCAAAACTCGAGGTTCGGACCAAAACCCGATTATCCATACACTCCCGAGCCCGATTATGTAATTAGTTTTGAAATCTGACCTCAATTCGAGGTATAAATCCCAAATTTACAAAAAATCCTAATTCTACCCAAACCCTAATTTCTACCATGAAAATCCTAGATTTGATGTTGAAAACTTATGAAATGTAATGGATAATTGAAAAAAAAAAAAAAGAAGATTAAAGTCACCAATAAATTTAGGAAGAAAATCTATTGAAAAAATCGCCTCTAGGGTGTTTATGGTTAAGAGTTTGTGAGAAATGAGCTAAATCTCGTTTTCCCCTCTTTTACCCACCTGCAGTTATCATTACGATGATCTCAAAAACGAAAAAGTCACTGAGCCTGCTTTCGTCGCTAATGCTATGAATATATTGCAAATTCGAATCAAGGATGTCCGCAAATGCGAACAATCGACTTGCAAATGCCGTCGAATTGTTGCAACTTAGGAGGTTGATAACCAACATGCATTTTCAAGTTATTAATTATTTGTGTATACAACTTTGCATTGTGAGAGATAATTTGGATGACTTGGGCTTAACTTTGATAGCCTCCATGATGAAGTCCTTTAATTTCTCACCGGGAATCAGACCTTCAGGGGAGACTTGAATCTCTTTGGTTATCGTTGCTTGCTTTTCGGAGGAGTCTTCTTTCTCTTTTGATTTTTGAAGATTTAAAGGTGTTTGTGTGGATTCTTCCTCTACTATGCTATCTAATATATTTGTTAACTTGAAAGGTTTAACATCTTCATCTTGCATGCGCTTTGATAAGCTTTCAACTACTTTCATCAAATTTGCAAGTTGTTATTCTATAGTAGAGGTTTCAATAACCATTGCTTGCATGATCGCTGTAGATAATGAAGAATAATATGGATCATTGTTGGGATATAGCTTAGAGGTCTCATTAATGGAGACTACAAGAGATCCAATGCTCAAGTCATCATCATCGGCTTGCATGAAAGGTTTCTTGGACTTAGATAAACTAAGTTGAGCAAGAACCTTTTCGATCCTTTCGGCGACATCGTTCCCTTATGGGTCGCACTTGTAGAGGATCTTGTTCCTTTTGAGGATTAAGATCCGATAATAGGGATTGATGCGAATGACACTTGAAGTGTTTGTTGTCCTAAAGAGCTTACTTTGCTCCGTGTAACTAGCCCATTTCTCTCATATTTTTACTTGGTTGGGCGATTTTTGGAGCTCTTGAAGAGGAGATTTTCACCATCTATTATGAAGTAAGTTATTCCCACTCATTTTGAGTTAAATACATGGATTATATACCGATTTTAACATGAAATTTGATAAAATTTGTGGGATTTAAAGAGAAAATCTAGAATTTGGTATTTTTAGATTTTGACCAAGAAATTGGAGATGAAATTGAGAATATATATATATATATATATATATATATATATATATATATATATATATATATATATATATATATTTTT
>AWOL01S0236836.1:0-10898 GCA_000715115.1 Nicotiana otophora | reverse complement strand
TATATATATATATATTTTTCGTGGTGTTATGGGTAATTATAATCTTCAAGAATTTTCGGAATCCGGGCACGTGGGCCCGAGGGTTGACTTTGTTGATTTTTCAAGCAGAGTTAGGAAGTGCTATAAATTAATTAATTATGATGTTGGAGTATATTTTTATTGGTTTTCATGATTTTTGACTAGTTTCGGATCGATGGACATTGGTTTGAGGTATTAGAGAGGCGTTGGAGTCGGTTATGGAACTTCAAAACGAGGTAAGTCTCATGTCTAACCTTGTGAGGGGGAAACTACCCCTAGGTGATAAAAATATTATGTGCTACTAGTTGTGGGTGCTACGTACGTACAAGGTGACGAGATTCTGTACGTGACTAAAGCATGTTTATGTCCGGGTAGACTCCGGATTCTATCATGTAATAATTGAATTATTTGAACTCCATTTGCTAGCTTAATTAATTAAATTTATAATTGAAATTAATTTAGAAATGCATATATATATATTAGGCCGAGCTTTATCACCTTGAGTTATTGCCAAGATATTTGATGAACGGTAAAGGTTATATTCACTATTATATACATGTATCTGTGTTGTGAGAACATGACTCGCAATTCGATAAGTTCCTTCCTTTCTTGTAGAGCGGGCCGAACGCCTCGGAAGTATATTGAGATGCATCTCTGGTTCACGTCGGTCGACCCTCGGCAGTGTACACACCACTCTGGATCGGGTCGTACGACCTCGGCATAATCGTGCGTTATATCACTAGCAGCCCGAATATTCATGAGATTTTCCTTCTACTGATGCCTGACATATTATATGATATTCCTTATCCATTTGCTACTGGCACTTGATATGTGTGAGTTGTTGAGATAGAGTATGAGATTGAGAAATTTATATGTTTAAAAGAATTTTGGAAAATTATATAAATTACAGTTTTACCCCATTATTACTGTTGTGCCTTATATTTGTTTATGATTTATCATACTGCTTATTTGGACCTCTAGTAAGTATCTATGTCGACCCCTCGTTACTACTTTTCCGGGGTTAGGCTAGATATTTACTAGGTACGCGTTGACTTACGTACTCATGCTATACTTCTGCACTAAATGTGCAGAATGTGACAGGTTCATTTGGTGATCATCTTGACGCGTAGGCACAGCTGATGAGGAAACATTATAGTGAGCTGTATTCCAGGCTAAGTATCGCAGCCCACAATCTCCATCATACTAATTACTTTATCCTGTCTTATTTACATTCCACACAGATGTTGTATTATTGTACTTAATAAAATTTATTATTTCGAAAGTAATAAAATGAACAATTAACATCATAGTTCACGTTGGCTTGCCTAACGGCGACGTTGGGCACCATCACAGCCTATAGTGGATTTTGGTTCGTGACAACTTGGTATCAGAGCTCTAGGTTCACTTGGGTCTTACAAGTCATGAGCAAGTATAGTAGAGTCTTGTGGATCGGTACAGAGACGTCTGTACTTATCTTCGAGAGACTACAAGGCTGTTAGGAGCACTTCCCTTCTTGATTCCTCATTGTGCGATTTGATTCTATTGAAGCTTGTGCCTTCATTTCTTTCATACTCAATCTTATGCGACGTGGAGCGCTTGTTATCAATTAGGCATCGAGGAGTTGTAGTGGTCCTGCATACGTGGTGCAGGATATTTCTCCCTACGTATTCAGGCAATCTATTACCGTCCCTTGCGGAAGGGTGTTCTGTCGTTTCATCCCAATATTAGTATTTCCTATGGTTTCAAGGATGTGCATAGATTATTATGATATTCATGCGTGGTTATCGCATAGTGTTGGTGTAATGGTAGGGTACTTGTTTATGTGTCGAGGTAGTGAATAACTCGAAAGGAGGATTTTTTAGTGCATGGTTTAGGGGTTCGATATTTAGCTCTAGAGGAGGAAAAGCAATCGGACTATTGATGTTCGGGCCTCGGTTGATGGAGTAGTGAGATCGGATATTTTTGAACTTGGTGGAAATTCTCATTTGTGATGTGGTGTCGTCGTCCTTGTTTGAACGCATTAAGGCTTGTCGGTGTTATGGTCTTCTTTGATTTGCCTTCGGGGTAGGGTGTTGTAGAAGGATGCCTAAGCAGTGGTTATCAGATATGGCAGTGTATGTTGGCTTCAGAGTCGAATCGGTGCTTCTAATATTGATGGCTAGAGGGAAATGATCGCTGAAGAGGCTTAGAGTTGGTGCCATTTTATTTGTTCTGGTGCTACAAGATGGATTATGATTTGAGGTAATATTTAGAAGCAAAGGAAGAGTAGTGACATGGTGGGAGGTGTCTCATGGTGGTTGAATTGCTAGCAGGTCAAGTATGAATGACAGAGGCCGAAAAGTTGCTTAAGGGGATGAGTTTAGTGAAGTGGAAGTGGAGGAGTAGCGTATGGATTCTGTGGTAGGATAGCCACATGCTTTGAGGAAGTTTAAAGATATTTGGGGATCATGGCAGGCAATGACTAAGCCAATACATTTCATTTGGGATGGTGGCTACTGTGCCGAGGAAGGATGAATATAACGGAAAGGAGTTTTCTTGAAATGAAGGGGGGGGGGGTAAGAGCTTGATTATCGTTATGTGATGCGACGTGACTTCAAGTTTGGAATGTATTGTCGGACTTTCAGTTGATATTAATGGGAAATGAATAGACTTTTACAGCCGGCGGGTGAGCATGGGCTCAGGAGGGTTTACTGATTTCGTGATAGTTGTACCCAGTGCAGCGTCGTTGGAAGATATCGGTATGGAATTCCACAGGTGGGCTATCTCATATGAGAAAGTCAGCAATTGCGTGATTTATGATGAAGCTTCTACGAGGAGTTCTACTTACTACCTAGTGGGAGGTCGAATAAGCAATCGTGGCTGATAATTCGGGATATATTACGAAAAGTTTAACAAGAGATTTTGAGAGATTTGGCGGGTTAACGGTGTGAGATCATGGTAATTGGGAAGGAGAAACCTATGTGGGTTCTATATTTATGTGCTTGTAGCTTAAAGCTAAGTGGGGGAGCCCACCATCTACGATTGGATCGTGTGGTTGTGTGCTTGTGCGGTTTCTGGTTATCGATGTATTTGTGGATTATTTATGACTAACGAAATAAAACGTCAGGGATAATTCGAGCAAAGTTGATGAATGTGTTCTATATTTAGCCTTATAGATTCATGTGCACGTTTTGGGATAACTCAAAATTTATGCTTCTTGTGGATGTGATGTACAAGGAAAAGAATTCATCTGGTTGCTTCTTTGAGAGAATATTCATGTGCTAGCAGAGCGTTGAAGTTAGTTATATTGGGGACCAGGTCAGAGTGGATGACTCTCAACAATGGTTCTAGTAGGTCAAGAGTTAAAGTGCAGTGTCTAAGGATTTTAGGTCCGTTGTGTGTTTAAGGATCGAGTTTTTGCAATGGATTATGAAAGGGACTAGATGAGTTTCTATGTTAGCACTGGGGATCTGCGGTGCAATGCTAGAGAGATGGAAGAAAACAACTTCGGATTCGTAGAGGAACCTTCAAAATGGGTGTACTAGTTGGAGATGTTATTGTGCGCATAAGGAGGAGATGAGATGGTTCATGGGTATTGAGATAATGGGGTCTGGTGAATTGGGTCACTCGAGATGAGTGTTGTTGAGTTTCATTATGCTTTTGAATGGAGATATTATTATTTCTAAGGCAAGTCAAGAGTAAATTAGAAGAAGTGGGATCGGTTAGTGCTAGTTTGAATCAGCATGATTGTGGCACTGACCAGTTGCTTCGGCGTGTTAAGTTATACAGGTGGTTTGTGGTTGTACGTGCGGGTTCAACCACCATAATTTGATTGATTTGGGAGTTATTTGATTCAAATGGCATTGTTATGTGTAAATAGATCTCGGAAGAGTTATGGCGGTTTAGACCATGACTTGAGGTTTGCATTTTCTACGGTTATGGGAATTCAGTTGCGTGTTGCAATGGTTCTTTTGAAATGAGTTAAGTGAAAGGTTTCTAACCAGTGAAGTGTTTATTCTACTAGTAGTTCAGGGGTTATAATGAATTCTTGTACTCTCGCGTAGCAGCATAATGGGTGCAGTGAGCGGCATGGGAATTGAAAGTTGAGGATCAAGGTTGCGGCTCGATGTGGATAAGAATGTCACGAGCTCAGATGAGAGAAGAAGAATTCAGATGTTCAGAGTAAGCTGGCAATATCTTAGTGTCGCCTGAGAATGGTGTTCTATGGAAGAGGCATTATGTTTTGATTTGCGGATTCTTGATTTATTTTATAGAATTTGTACGGTTGGTGGTGTGGAGGTGCATACTTTGATACCTGGTGCAGAAGGTTGTGGGAGCGTATCCCACAGGAAAAATTATATAAGTACGACATGTTAGTCACTTGATTGTTAAGGATTGAAACCAAGTATGGAGATTCTGGTAGTATTGCTAATGTGAGAGTTTATGCCTGAAAGGCGCTCTATTCATTTGGTCGTGGACTGTGGGAGTTTGTTCTGGATTGGACGGCTGCTCGTGTGTGTCATGAATAGGGCCATTGTGGATCCTTGAAAGGTTGTTGGCCTAGTATGGTATGATCAGAATCGGCTTGAGGTCCGTTGGTGGGTCTAATGTGAATGTGTGCTCTACGTCAGGTCGGATGTGTTCATTCGGCCTAGCATTGCTTACGAAGGAGTCGTCAGGCGTTGGATGTTATTCCCGTAGTCAGCTATTCCTTGTAATACTTTATTGTGCCAAGTGGGTTGTGAGACGACTTGATTATTCGCACATGTGTTGTGATCCTATGTAGCTTGTGGTGTTATGTGAGCAAGATGTCTCTCGCGATGCAGGTCATTTATTGCACCTTAGTCGTGCTTGGGTTTTTGTTGCGTATGGTGCTATCTATCTCCCAAGGGTTGTATTATGCATTTGGCGTGTTTGTGGTCGATATTTGGGCATTTCGTAAGTATAAGCATTTCGGCTTGATGGGTGTTTCCTTATTGGTTGTTATGTGTGGATCGGGTGGCACACCGCCATGGGTATATTATTTGGATCGAGTGGCATGCCACCATGAGTATGTTGTGTGGATCGGATTACACGCCGCAACGATGTCATGTTAGGATCGGGTTGCACACCACCACAGTGTCATGTTTAGGATCGGGTTGCATGCCACAATAATGTCATGTTTGGATCGGGTTGCATGCCGCAATAGTAAGATGTTAAGTACGGTTCCTTATACTTATTTCGTGTGCCTTGTTTCTTATCTTAAGATAGAGCCATAACATCGGTTTGGCCATTTTATTCGTTACGCGAGCTGGATGGTTCTTCGCCACAGTTAGTTCTTCCCTATAATTTATATTCGAGTTGTAGCTTGTTGGCGCTTTGATGGCACTATATGAGATTTTAGACAGTGTTTGAGGTGGCTTATTGCTCGAGCACCTTATACTGGGTGAGACAAGGTTATTGGACTTGAGGTCAGTGCAATCAGATTTATGTAGGATATGTTAGAGAAAATATTGTTATTCAACTCAGAATGAGGTAATGGTTCTCGTCAGGTGAAGAGACTCCATGATTTATTGACTAGGTAGGTTGTTATGACCCTCTACACGTCTCTTTCATCGTGAAACTATTGCGGGAGTTGGAACATGGCTTATATGTGTTATGAGGTGTATTGCGGGCATCAGATTCGTGAAATTGTATCTATTGCGGTCGGAGGATGTTATTATGGGCAAACGACTTATGTGGTACATGTTGTGATCTCAGCATAGGTGCATGATCATGTTTAGGTACAGTGTGTAGTGATGGATGCGGTGTTCGTATGTTAGAATTGGGTCTCATGGAGAATTCCGGATGTTGAAACCTGGTTCTAAGGTTTGTTGGCTAAGAAAAAGGAAGGATCTTCAGTCTGGCTCAAGCTAATGTACTCACATGGGTTGTGGTGGTATGGGTAAGTGCACGAGGTGTTAGACAGTAGTTTTGGGTAATTTCGGAGCGGTTCTTGGCAATTGGCACGTTCGAGGACGAACTTATGTTTAAGTGGGGGAGAATGTAACGACTCGACCGGTCGTTTTGAGATCTAGCGTGTCGTTCGGCGATTTGAGGCCTTGAGTAGATTCAATTCATTTTTTGTGACTTGTACGTGTGGTCGGAATTGAATTTCGGGAAGTTTGGGATTGTTTCGGACGGAAAATTCTCAATTTAGAAGCTTTAAGTTGGAAGAGTTGATTAAGGTTTCACTTTTAAGTAAACGACCTCGGAATCGGGATTTAAAGGTTCCAATAGGTTCGTATGATGATTTCGGACTTGGGCGTATGTTCGGATTGAGTATTGGGTGGTCCGGAGCATTTCGACGCTTATTATGGAAAGTTGGCATTTTGAGAGTCTAAGAGTTTTCTAAGTTTGGTTTGAAGTGGACTTTGGTATTACCGATGTCCGTTAGGATTTCGAGCCTTGGAATAGATTCGTATTGTGATTTATGTCTTGTGCATAAAGTTTGGCATCATTCCGGGATGTTTAAGTATGAATCAGATGTGTTCGTTGAAGTTCGAATATTTGGAAGTTTGGAATTTTTCCTCAATTTGACCATAGTTTGACTTTAAGGCTATCGGGTTCAGATTTTGGGTTCGGGACTTGGAATAGGTCTGTTTCATCATTTGGAACTTGCGTGCACAATTAGGTGTCATTTGGAGTTGATTTGATGTGACTCGGACGATTGGTTGCAATTCTAAAAGTTCTTGAAGTTCGTTGTAATTTTTATGCGTTTTGGCATCCGATTCATGATTCTAGAGGTTATTTTAGTGTTTTATCGTGCGAGCATGTTTGCTTTATATTTTTAGACTTGTGTGGATGTTTGATTTGGAGCTGCGAGGGCTTGAATGAGTTTTGGACGCGTTCCGGAGGAGTTTGTAGAGGTTCAGCTAGTTCTAGTGCATTGTTCTCGCATTTGCGAGGTTTTTATCACATTGCTATAGCCGCATTTGCGAGATCATTCTCGCGTTTGCAAAGATGGGCTGGGGTTGGTGAGTTCGCATTTGCGAAAATTTTTAATCATTTGTGATTGAGGCAGCTTCCGTATTTGCGAAGCAAATCGCTTTTGCGGTGTCTCTGAGCTCGCATTTGTGAGACTTTTGTCGCATTTGCGACTCAGGCACTGTTGGTCGGGCTTCGCATTTGCAATGCTTATTTCGCATTTGCGACCATCGCATTTGCGAACCTCATGTCGCAAATGCGACATCTAGGCTGTTATTAAGACTTCATTTCTGGACTTAGCCCATTTCTCCCACATTTTTACTTGGTTGGGCGATTTGTGGAGTTCTTGAAGAGGAGATTTTCACCATCTATTGTAAGGTAACTTATTCCCACTCGTTTGGAGTTAAATACATGGATTATATACAAATTTTAACATGGAATTTGATAGAAATTGTGGGACTTTAAGAGAAAACCTAGAATTTAGTATTTTTGGATTTTGACCAAGCAATTGAACATGGAATTGAGAATAAAATATATATATATATATGAGTTTGTGGTGCTATGGGTAATGATAATCTTCAAGAAGTTTTGGAATCCGGGCACATGAGCCAGAGGGTTGACTTTGTTGACTTTTCAAGTGGAGTTAGGAAGTGCTATAAATTAATTAATTATGATGTTGGAGTATATTTATATTGGTTTTCATGATTTTTGACTAGTTTCCGATCAATGGGCATTGGTTTGAGCTATTAGAGAGGCGTTGGAGCTGGTTATGGAACTTCGGAACGAGGTAAGTCTCATGTCTAACATTGTGAGGGGGAAACTACCCCTAGGTGATAAACATATTATGTGCTACTTGTAACGACCCGGCCGGTCGTTTCGAGAGTTATAACCCTGTTTCCCCATTCCTACTTCTTTTTGGTGTTATTGAGCTATATTATGTTATATTGGGTTAGTGGGTTCGAGTTCGGAAGGAACCAGGATTGAAATAAGACACTTAGTTTCATAATTGCAAAAACTAATTGAGTTAGAAAAGTGGACCGGATATGGACCTATGTGTAAACGACCTCAGATTTGAATTTTGATGATTCCAATAGCTCTGTATGGTGATTTTGGACTTAGGAGCGTGTCCGTAATATTATTTGAAAGTCCGTAGAGGAATTAGGCTTGAAATGCCGAAAGTTTTATTTTTGAGAAGTTTGACCGGGGGGTTGACATTTTGATATCGGGGTCGGAATCTGATTCTGAAAATTGGAATACCTCTGTTATGTCATTTAGGACTTGTGTGCAAAATTTGAGGTCAATCGGACGTAATTTGATAGGTTTCGGAGTTGTTTGTAGAAATTAGAAATTTCAAAGTTCATTATGCTTGAATTGGGGTGTCATTCATGGCTTTATCATTGTTTGAGATGATTTGAGGATTCGACTAAGTTCGTATGATAATTTAGGACTTGTTGGTATATTTGATTGAGGTCCCGAGAGCCTCGGGTGAGTTTCGGATGGTTAACGGATCAAAAATTGAACTAGAACAGCTGCTGCAATTTCCTTCTGTTGGAAATTGCTTCTGCCCAGAAATCGAGCCCAGATGTGAGCCTAGATCGAGCTCAGGATCGAGGGACACGATCGAAGCCCAGATCGAGCTCAGGGTCGAGGGCCACGATCGAAGCCCAGATCGAGCCCAAAGTCGAGGGCCACGATCGAAGGCATGATCGAGCCCAGGGTCGAGGGTCATGGTCGAAGGCTGGGTTGAAGACATAATCGAGGGCCAGGATCGAGAACCAAGATCGAGATGCAGGACCGAGGACAAGGATCGAGGACCTCGATCGAAGGCCAAGATCGAGGTAGAACCGAGGATGTCTGGGCAGAATTATAAAAACAGGGACTTCGTCCCATTTGCCTTTTTTGACAAATTGGAGTTTGAGGAGCGATATTTGATATATTTTCAAGGAAACACTTGAGGTAAGTCCCTTGTGATCATTTCTACTCCATAATATTAAATTATCATCGAATAATCCGACTAGATTACATGATTTTGAGGTACAAATCAGAGATTGGAACTTAGAAATTTGGAAATTAGATTTTTAGATTTGAGGGTCGAGTTGAGGTCGGATTTTTGTAAAATTGGTATGGGTAGACTCGAGGTTGAATGGGATTTCGGATTTTGTAACTTTTGTCGGGTTCCGAGACGTGGGCCCCACGGGCGATTTTTGACATAATTTTTGGATTTTTATGGAAAAATCATTATTATCTTATGAAATTAATTCCAATGAATTTTATTGACTGAAACGAATTATTTGTGACTATATTCGAGGCATTCAGAGGCCGATTTGCGAGGAAAAGGCATAGCAGAGTAAAAAGTTTCACGTTTTGAGGTATGTAACGATTGTAAATCTAGTCCTGAGGGTATGAAACTCCGGATTTTGTATCATTCTACTATTTTTAGTGACGCACATGCTAGGTGACGGGCGTGTGGGCGCGCACTGTTGGGGATTTGTGACTCGGTCCGCCCCGTAGCAACTGTAAAACTGCATACTTTGTTGAAACCATTGATACTTATATGTTTTAGAAAGGTTTTCTGTAAATTGGGTTGAATGCCATGTTTGGGCCTTGCGCCAATGCTGTTTGGACCCTTAGGGGTTGTTTCTTACCATCCTCTCACTGTTTTCGATTGAAAAATCTATACTCAGTCATGTTTATATTTGTTTACTGCATAACTCAGTTTTATGACTCTATTTTGATGCATATAAATGTTTTGGGCCGAATGCCCTGTTTTACTGAAATGCCCGAGGGCCTGATTTGTAAGGATGAGTGTGGATCAGGGTTGCCCGCCTGCATCATAATTTATAACTGAGTGAGGCCGAGGGCCTCATTTTTTAGGATGAGTGTGGATCGGGGCTGCCCACCTGCAGCGTACTTTATTATTATCGCACGTGAGTTGTCCGTGCAGATTATAGCGCTTGGGCTGAAGGAGCCCCTCCGGAGTCTGTACACACCCCCAGTGAGCGCAGGTACCTACTGTGTGCGAGTGCCGAGTGACTGGGAGGCAAGAGTGATTGTGAGGTATGCCCGAGTGGCAAGAGTGATTGTGAGGTTTGCCCAAGGGGCTGTATATGAGTGATGTTTTTCTCGAGGGGCTGTTTATGATTTCATCATTTTTGCTCACCTTTGTATTGAGCATTTGTTTGAAAAACTGTTGGTAAAATGTCTTTAAATGATTTTTTACTGGAACTGGGTTTAAACGAAATGTTTGATTCAAATCCTGATTTTTTTTAGAGCATGTGGTATTTTACCGAGATTTTCGATATGAACTTTATATGCTTTATTGCTCGTCACTACTTCTTAATCTTTATTAATTGTTGTTATTTACTGAGTTGGCATACTTACGTTACTCCCTGCACTTTGTGAGCAGATCCAGGTGTAGCTGGACACAGTAGCGGTTATTGAGTGTTCTGGTTGTAGNAATCTGTTGATTCTAGTAACTAAACATCTATTGTTTCATTCTCTCACAGATGGTGAGGACTCATGCTACCGGTCAGGAGGGCCAGCTACTAGTACCACCAGCCAGTAGAGGCCGTGGTAGGGGCAGAGGTGCAGCCCGTACAGTAGTTGGGATAGTACCTACAGATCCACCGATTGTCCCAGATGAGAACCAAGTTCCAGTTGTTGATGCACCAGTTCAAGCACCACATGTGCCTATTGTGATTCCAGACCTTAAGGAGGCCTGGCACGACCCAAAACTAACCCTGCCATGATGGCGCCTATCGTGGAACTAGGCAAGCCGACTTATTTCCAAAACGAACCGATATTTCATTTCAAAGATAATTCCAAGGTTATTTAAAATAAAACCTCCATTTAAAAGAGTTCAAATCAAGACAAAAATAGAATTTGCGAAAACAAAAAGCCCGACATCGGGGTGTCACTAGTCATGAGCACCTACTATAATCTGTCTAACAATATCA
>AWOL01S0236806.1:0-11980 GCA_000715115.1 Nicotiana otophora | reverse complement strand
TGCTGAAGGTATCACCCATGAAGGGTGTTATGAGGTTTGGGAAGAGGGTCAAGTTGAGCCCCCAGTTCATTGGACCTTTTGAGGTGTTTCATAGGATAGGGGAGGTGGCTTATAAGCTTGCCTTACCACCCAGCTTGTCGAGTGTGCACCCAGTGTTTCATGTTTCTATGCTCCAGAAGTATATTGGAGATCCGTCCCATGTTTTGGATTTCAGCATGGTTCAGTTGGAGGGTGATATGACTTATGATGTGGAGCCGGTGGCCATTTTGGATCGGCAGGTGCAAAAGTTGAAGTCAAAGGACATAGCTTTGGTGAAGGTGCAGTCGAGAGGTCAGCCTGTAGAGGAGGCCACCTGAGAGACCGAGCGANATTGTTTGAGCCGGGTGAGGCTAGGCTCTTGGGTATAAACTTGGTCCAGGATGCATTAGATAAGGTGAAATCGATTCAGGAGTGGCTTCGCACGGCGCAGTCTAGGCAGAAGAGTTATGCGAACAGGAAGGTCTGTGATGTATCTTTCATGGTTGGGGAGAAGGTTTTGCTGAAGGTATCACCCATGAAGGGTGTTATGAGGTTTGGGAAGAGGGTCAAGTTGAGCCCCCAGTTCATTGGACCTTTTGAGGTGTTTCATAGGATAGGGGAGGTGGCTTATAAGCTTGCCTTACCACCCAGCTTGTCGAGTGTGCACCCAGTGTTTCATGTTTCTATGCTCCAGAAGTATATTGGAGATCCGTCCCATGTTTTGGATTTCAGCATGGTTCAGTTGGAGGGTGATATGACTTATGATGTGGAGCCGGTGGCCATTTTGGATCGGCAGGTGCAAAAGTTGAAGTCAAAGGACATAGCTTTGGTGAAGGTGCAGTCGAGAGGTCAGCCTGTAGAGGAGGCCACCTGAGAGACCGAGCGAGAGATGCAGAGCAGATATCCATGCCTATTCAAGACTCCAGGTATGTTTCTAGACCCGTTCGAGGACAAACGGTTGTTTACGAGGGGGAGGATGTAACGACCTGGTCGGTCATTTCGGGAGTTATAGCCCTGTTTCCCCCATTTCTGCTTCTTTATGTGTTATTCAGCTATAGTATGTTATACCGGGCAAGTTAGTTCGGGTCCGGAGTGGTTTCGGAGTGGAATGAGACACTTAGTCTCCTATTTAGAAGTTTAAGTTGGAAAAGTCAACCGGATGTTGACCTATGTGTAAACGATCTCGAATTTGAATTTTTATGGTTCTGTTAGCTCCGTTAGGTGATTTCGGACTTAGGAGTGCATCCAGAATGTGATTTGGAGGTCCGTAGTAGAATTAAGTTTGAATTGACAAAAGTTAGAAATCTGGCGATTTCGGTCGGCAGTGGAAAATTTGATATCGGGGTCGGAATGGATTTCTGAAAGTTGGAGTAGGTTTTGTGGTGTCATTTGTGACATGTGTGTAAAATGTAAGGTCATTCAGACGTGGTTTGGTAGGTTTCGGCGTTATTTGTGGAATTTAGAAGATTAGGAGTTCTTAGGCTTGAATCCGAGGGTAATTTGGTGTTTTGATGTTATTTTGACTGATTCGAAGGTTCGACTAAGTTTGTATGTTGATATATGACTTGTTTGGTATTTTTAGGTGAGGTCCCGAGGGCCTCGGGTGTGTTCCGGATGGTCGAAGGATTGGTTTTTGGTGTTTGAGGGTTGCTGGTGTGAATTCTGCTGGCATTTTCGCACCTGCGGAACGGGAGTCGCAGGTGCGCTTGGGAAGTTCGCAGGTGCGAACAGCGCCGGGCTAGGTAGGATGCGCAAGTGTAAGAAGTCTGTCACATTTGCGAGCCTGCAGATGCGACAAAAGGGGATTTGGCAGGCTTTGCAGAAGCGGAGGACGATGCGCAGGTACGCTTCTACAGGTGCGAGACTTGGAGCACAGATGCGGACATGTGCGGAGGCTGAGGAATTAAGTGAGTTTCACAGGTGCGGCAAATTGACCGCAGGTGCGGTGCCGCAGGCGCGGAAAATAGGCCGCAGGTGCGAAAGGCCTGGAAAGAAAGTATAAAGGAGACTTCGCGAATTTTGGTCCATTCTTAACCATTTTCAGTTGGTTTTGAAGCTTTTGGGAGTGAGTTTGAAGAGGGATTCAAGGGGATATCAGTGATGTAAGTTTCTTGAGCCCTAATACTCGTATATATAGTGATTTCCCGTTGTTTAATCATGTAATTAGGGGTGAAAGTAATGGATTTGAGGGACCAAATGAGGTCGGATTTTGATAAATTTTGTATGCATGGACTTGTGAGTGAATGGGCTTTCTAGTTTTGTAAATTTTGTTGGATTTTGAGATGTGGGCCCGGGGGGCGGGTTTGAGTCAATTTCGGGTGTTTGGTCCAAATTGGTTGTTTTCTTGTGGAATTCATTCCTTTAGCATAAATTGATGGTATTGTACTAATTGTGAATAGATTCAGAGCGTTTGGAGGCCGAATCGAGGGGCAAGAGCATCGCGGAGTAGGGATTTGATCGATTTGAGGTAAGTAACGATTGTAAATCTAGTCCTGAGGGTATGAAACCCCGGATTTCGTATCATTTTACTATTTTGAGATGAAACACATGCTAGGTGACGGGCGTGTGGGCGTGCACCGTTGGGGATTGTGACTTGGTCCGTCCCGTAGCAACTGTAAAGTTGCATATTTTGTTGAAACTATATGATACTTATGTGTTTTAGAAAGAGTTTCTGTAAATTGGGTTGAATGCCATGTTTGGGCCTTGTGCAGTGCTGTTTGGACCCTTAGGGTCCTTTTCTTACTATCCTCTCACTGTTTTCGATTGAAAATCTATACTCAGTCATGGTTATACCTGTTTACTGCATAACTCAGTTTTATTACTCTATTTTGATGCATATAAATATTGTTTTGGGCTGAGTACCATGTTTTACTGAGAGCCCGAGTAGCTTGAGAGGTTTATGACTGAGTGAGGCCGAGGGCCTGATTTATGAGGATATTTATGGGATCGGGCCGCATGCCACAACATGTTTGATATAAGTCGAGGGCCTGAGTGATTTATGCCATGATTTGGCTTTATATAGCGTTTGGGCTGAAGGAGCCCCTCCGGAGTCTGTACACACCCCTAGTGAGCGCAGGTACCTACTGAGTGCGAGTGCCGAGTGCCGAATGCCGAGTGCTGAGTGACTGGGAGGCATGAGTGATTGTTAGGTATGCCCGAGAGGCATGAGTGATTGTGAGGTATGCCCGAGAGGCATGAGTGACTGTGAGGTTCGCCCGAGGGGCTGTATATGAGCGATGTTTTGCCCGAGGGGCTGATTATGATTTCATAATTTGTTTGCTCACCTTGCATTGAACCTTTGTTTGAAACTGTTAAAAAATATCTTTAAATAATTTTTACTGGAACTGGATTTAAACGAGATGATTTGATTCAAACACTAATTTTTAAAGCATGTTGTATTTTATCGAGATTTCATGATATGAACTTTATATGATTTATTGCTTGTCACTACTGCTCAGTCTTTATTTACTGTTGTTACTTACTGAGTTGGCGTACTCACGTTACTCCATGCACCTTGTGTGCAGATCCAGGTGTAGCTGGACACGGTAGCGGCTGTTGATTATCCCGATTATAGATTTTCTCGGGGATAGCAAGGTAGCTGTCTGGCGATCGCAGCCATGCTCTTCTCCTTCTTATCTTCCTTTAGTTGTATTTAGCTATTTTTCAGACTATGTTAGTCTCGATATTGTTGGACAAATTGTAGTAGATGCTCATGACTAGTGACACCCCGATGTCGGGCTTTGCTTTTCCGCACTTTTGTTTTGATTTGAACTCCTTTACGAAGGTTTTTATGTTAAATAGCCTTGAAACTTTTATTTGAAATAAAAATATCGGTTTGTTTTATAAATAAGTCGGCTTGCCTAGTTCCACGATAGGCTCCATCACGACAAGGTTAGTTTGGGTCGTGACAATTGTAATTAATTAAAGATTATTCGAACACTATTTAAATCCCATCCGTGTGGAGATGATAATTAAACTATATTATCTTTGACTAGCGAGCAATAATTTTATTTTGTATTTTTCGCTCATGAAATTTTGTCATGCATTACTACGTACTACTACTATTACCTAAACATGTAACAAACGCATTCCCTTATGAAAGTTGTCACACTACCCATCCTCGGGAAGAGTCACCCGGTTCATACAAAAGACCACCTTTGGAAAGAACTGTGACATTAAGAAAATCAAAGGTTTATTATCAACACTAATAAGAAAAACATAAAAGCTACCTAAACAAACACAATTAATGATAAACAACTAAAGATGCTAATAAATGTAACAACTACTAAAGATAAACAAAAAGTAGAATCATCCAATTGTTACATCCCAATGTTGTCAATTGTAACAAATCATCATCAAATATAGAATTCTCCACTCCCCCTGAATAAAAAGAAGCGCATTGTCCCTAATGCTTAGCAAAATGAGATCAAAGAACAGAGAGGGCAAAGAAACTCCCTAAGTCTCCTCAGTCATCAAAGTGTTACCAGCAGCATCAGTTCCCGCCGGCTCAACTAACTAAATGATATAATTATCTTGTGCGGGAGCGGCTTGAGAGCTGAATATATCACGCACCTCCTCAGCAGTGTTGGATTCAAGGCACGACTCCTCAGTGTGAGCAGCTGGATCCTCATGAGAATACGGAGCTGGGTGAGGCGGGGCGGGGCGGGGCGGGGTCTAATAGAATGTCAAAGGGTAAATCACCGGCCTCAGCTATCCTGGTCACCTCCTCTCGAAGTGCATCAACTGACTTGTTGATGGCCTGTGTCTTTCTCATCTTCTTCACCTTCTTGGTCAACCGCTCTATCACTACACCATATTGTACCAGTGTATCCATAATCACCTTCTGGTTGTCCAAGACATTGGTGAGCTTCTTATCTATATCAGAGGAATCAAATAGTGCCTGTGAAGATGACTGCCCTGCAACTATAATATAGATCTCAGACAGCTTTGCAGTAGCTGCCTGCATCCAGATGTTGAGGCTCACAAGTATCTGAGAGACCCGCAAGACAGACAATGGGGCTGTAGGCATAGGCATCGACCTCGAATCTAGAGCATGCACTGTAGTAGGGGCTGAGGATGGCGGCTTAGGGATGAAAACTCTAGTACTGGTAGAAGGCTCAGCTGAAGTAGTTGGAATATCAGATGGACCAGAGGCTACAAATACCGGTCCATCTGACTGGCCAACAGTAGCAGCAGATTGACTTCTCTTCTTTGGGTTCCTCGGATCTTGTAGCTTGTACCACTCTAAGGGATCGGTCGGCTTGACCTTAGTGTCAAATGGCCTGGACTCCACCTTGGTATCAGTTAAATACTCAGTGATAGTGTGGGGGTAGGGGTAAGAAGTATTATCTTGCTGTGCCACAAGTGATATGTTTGCCGACTTCAGGGCACCCACATTGATTGTGTACCCGTCCATGATAGATTCTACTAACACTGCTCGTGCCAACGACAAATTATTCTCATTCTGGCACGGGTCAAGTCTGCTGCACACGAAGGTCTGTCACCCTTTTTCCTCAAAGCTCAAAGTGTTACGGATGATGGGCACCCCGGAACCTATCCAAGGGGGAGTAGGTCCAGGTGCAAGAATCTCAGAAAGCCATGGTCTAGCCTACTCCTTCAAAGCCAACTTTGCCAAATATTCCTTTGGCTCCACATCATCAAATCCCAAGTACACATTCAAAGTGTGCTGATAGAACTTTAATTTCAGGTTGCACACTTTGGTGATCTTTGTCCCTTTGAGAATATGCACCGTGTTGGCGTAGAATTCCGGAGAAGATGCTCTGTCATGTCCACCAGCTTCTCAGTAAACTACATACACTATTTTCTCTCGGTATACTACTCTAGGATGTAGGGTTGTATTTGTGTAAGTCTGTGAGGAGGCATTTCCATTCGTGAGTCAGGGATCTCTCCTTCCACCACATTCAAAAGTCTATAGATGCTTGCAAACTCAAGAACCGATCTTCGCAGACAACCTTCTTCTTAGTCCGATCCATGCCTGCCTGTGCACTTGCTCCCCCTCTCCCATCATCTAGGTTATCATCAGAATCAGAGCCCAGAGCAGCTGCGTTGGACTCATGGCTGTCACTATCTGAGCCTTAGGAGGTACTATGAGATGTAAAAGCACATCTAGAGGCTCAGACTGCCCATTTGTCCTAGATTACTCTTCATTGTGCTCTTGAGGTAAAGATACATAATTACCCTCCAAGGCCTCCCTAGATGGGGTATAATTACTTGACTCTAAGAGGCTTCTACCTCTCCCTCGACCTATATTTTTTTCTTTGTAATTGCTCTTTGCACACTTAGGTGCATGGCGCCTCTGCCTATGTCCCATGCTGATTTTCCCCTTCCCTTTGAAGATTCACCTCGACCTCTTGATCGCACCATTGTCTATGTATGCATAAAGAGATTTGTTAGTTGATATTCATGTTGCAAACATCTAAGAGTCATATAATCATGTGAGGACATCATTAAAGCAGTGAGATTTTAAGCTTTTAGCATGCAACAAACAAGGATCAAGTGCGGTCCGCACATTTTGAAGTGTGGTCCTTAAGTATTCCCTCATGTCATGCGGGTGACCCGAGTTCGATCCCCGGGAATAGCGCCAAAAATGATCACGTCCAATTCAACCCCAATTAGAGAGTGTGAAACGGTCGTTGCAATTATAAAATCCAATGCAAGTCGGGGTCGAATCCACATGGAGTTTAGATTAGTGCTAAGGTAAACACTTAAGAAAACAACTTGGAATAACTAGATTTAACTTTCAAACAACAGTGGAAAATTATTATCTAAATTGACTTCTAAGAGATTGAACTAACTAGTGAACAAATAGTGAATGAAATATTTTTGGTGTTTTTATAAAATAAGGGAAAAGCCTAGGAATGTGACATTCACCTAGGTGTAAACCTAATGTTTAGAGTAAATCTATGCTTGTTTGGTAGATCGGGGTGTGTTATGACTCTTAATTCTTAAGTACCCACTCAATACCTCTTAGTCAAAGAGTGATTATGCTCAAATTGGCTTTCTCAAGACCAAATGAGTATCAATTTAAAGAATTGATATGAGTCCAAGTGGGATTATTCCTATCTCTAGTTCAAATCCTTTAATTAAACTAATCAAAACTTCAACTAGTTTAATTTCTTGTTAGCCAAGATTTTCTGGACTGGGTTCCTCTTTGTCAAGTAAGAACTAAGTCAAATAGGCATGAATCAATGTTTGCAACCATTAATTCTAGATATAAAGTATAAACAAGGCTAAATAACATATACCCAATCAATAATAAGCATTCATATTAAATACCAATAAGTTTTACACACTAGGGTTGGGTCACAACCCTAGATAAAATCTAGTTATTCATAATTAAAGATATGGAAAATAAAAAAAGAAGAAGTAATTGAAGACATAAAGATAAAATTAACGAGTAAAAGTAATGGGTTTTCTCTAATTGTAATCACAAATTTCTCAAAATTGCTAAGTCTAACCGTTACCAACTGCTACAGTACAAAAGTTGCCCTAAAAACGTATTTTTCATCTATTTATAGTGCTCTAACATTTACTGACAAAAATGCCCTCCGGGATGTTCTGCGGCCGTATATTTCAACTGCGGTCTGCACTTTCATCTGGTGCTCTTGTAGTAGTCGGTATTTTTGCAACCGCACAATAACTTCTGCGGCGCACTTCAACTTGTGCAGTCGCACAATTTGGTTGCGGACCACACTTCAATGAGGCTTCAGACTTGGTCTTTTGCATCTTATCTGATATTTTCAAGCTTGTCAGTGCGAGCAGCTTCTGCAGCTGCACAATTTGGTGTGCGGACCGCGCAAGCTTCAATGGTTACTCTACGGCCGCACTATTCTTCGCGGGTCGCACTTGCATTTGCGGCCGTAGAAAGTTCTGCGGACCGCACAATTCTTTGCACTTCTCCTCTTTGGCTATTTGAGTTGGGACGTCTCCTTTTTGAGTTAGATTTCTTTGTTGAGCTTACATCCTCCAGCATGCCTGCAATTCACACATTTTTATTAGATTCGAAAATAAAATCACTACTTTCAGACTAAAAACTAAAGCATAAAGGTACTAATAAGTGATTAAAATCCACACTTATCACTCATCTTTAAACTTTCTTAAGTCATCCTCTAGTTCGAGTTGTTCATCACTAGCTATTCCTTTACATGTTCCTAACTTTAACTTTAGATTTTCAGATCTATGTTCTAAAATGGTTGTATCAAGTACATGAACGCGGTGCTTCAAAGTAGTATTTTCCTTTTCAGTTTTACAAGATTTTATTTTCAAGTTTTTGCATTCTGCTTTTAAAAAGTTACACTCTTTTGAAAACTATTCTTTTTCATAACTTATATTCTTAGATTCATAAACTATACTTAGCAACCGTTCTAATAGTCTTTCTTTAGAAAGGAATTTTTATCCTTTATGTTCAGAAAATTTATCTTAGATTCTTGTCAGGTTCATCTTTACATTCTCCAATTGCCATTAGAGCTCGTTCAGCATCATCATCATCAGTGTACTCATTTGAATTATCTTCCTAAGTAGCAACAATTGCTTTGGATGGCCCTTTATTGTAGTTCTTCTTTTCATGAACTTGTTCCTTCTTTCAGATCTCTCATTTTTCTACTCGACTTCCCACATAGGACAGTTCTTGATCATGTGGTACTGTTTACTACATTTGAAGCATCCATCAGTCATCTGCGAGTGATCTCCTATTCTTTCCTTCTACCAAGAATAGCAGTGACCATTGGATAGTGGTGGCCTAGTAGTGGATTGCTCTTTACAGTTCCCAGATAGTATACTCATCTTGATCTTTTCCTAAGGTGTTAGCCTCTTCAAGGATAACCTGCTCTGATACCAATTGATATTTTATACTTCAATACTATACAAGAGGGAGATGGAGATGATTTACGTGGTGTCCAATTTTTGCATGCACTAGATTATAGAAGGACTTGGTTCTTCTATGCGTTCCTTTGCGGAATAAGTAACGCAGTAAAAAACACAAGTATTTTTATGTCGAAAATACTCAGCTCAAAAGGTAAAAAAATCATGACCTACTTCCTAGTAGGATTTTTCCAAACACTTCACTACAACTCCGACCCAAACAACAAAGTTTACAAACCTGTTGCAAACATAAGGATTAAATTCTAATCCTTGTAGCAACATGCCACAAGCTTTTGCGAATACTTCAAGTTAACTCTAACTTGAATAATGAAGCTAGAGTACCTAGTACAATTTGCTTCTAAAGAAAGCTGAAAGGTACAATTCAAAACGTCTACTACACTTTGAACTAGAAATAAAGACAGACACATAAAACTCTTTATGAAACTGGTTCTTCAATTCGGTTCATATAGCTTTAGGATCGTACTCTTGAATCTCACAGGAATTGCTCACAAAATGCCTTGCTATTTTTCTCTCAATTCTGCTTTTACTTCAGTATATGTGCGCCACCTGTAAAAGAGAACAACACTAATATTTATAGAGTTAGTAGAATAAGGAGTAACTAGAAGTCTAATGCTTTACTCTTCCTTGAGTGGAAGAGTTTTAGTTAACTTCAACCTCTAACTCTTTCCTTATCTTGGATATAGTTCTCTTCAAGTAAGGAGTCCTGCTCCTTATCAAATATGCAATCTTTTCGTTCAGGAATTATCAGAAATAACTACCTATACTTATCCCTTACACTTGCATGCCTTTTGCTTGATTCTGACCGTAACCTATGTATTGTGTCCATAGACCTAGTTCTTGCATGCGTTCCTTTGTCAATCATCATAATCTATACCGCTGAGGTCAACAAAAATAAACTTAAACATTTTCTAAAGAAATATATACTTAAATTTTTTCTTGTAAGTTATAAAATCTTGCTAAAAGAATACCAAGTGGAGAGAATATGTAAGATATGCGGTACTTAAGGTGAGGATATTGAGCATATGACATTTAGATATACTCATTCTCAACTTGTGTGAAAACTAAGTCTAAATTGGCCTAATTTAGAAAATATTAATAATTTTTCAGTTTGGTTTGGTATAAGATGGTTGTAGATGCTAGACAATATCCTGAGCCGATAGAATTAATAAATTTAAGTGTTAATTTTATGTAGCAAATCTGAAAAGCTAGGAATGCTTTGTATTTTAATCAAGATATGTTTGAATCAAATGATATCGTTTATAGGTCTCTATTTAATTATCATAACTATAAAGAGATTTTAGTTACTTGCACATCTACATTTTTCTCAAAATGAGAATTGCTGTATGGGTCAATTAACAAATCACTAAGATGATATATTATTATTTACTGATGCATGTTTACATGTGGACGCTAGATAAGTGAGTATTGGTATTGTGGTTTGGAATAGCCTTAGAAACCGCTTCATGCTTATGGGTCTTCAATCAAGTTTGTAGAAAAAGTCATGATTGCTGAAGCGTTTGTTATAAAAATGACTCTTGAACGTGCAATTACACATGGTTGAAAGAAGGTTAAGATTTTATCAGATGCAAAATATGTTATTGATATGATCTAAGAAAATATTTATTGCCTCATAGAAGATAGAAATGACTTGTGAAGATATTTGGAAGCTATCGACTTTGTTTGATCATGTCTACTCTGTTTATATTCTTAGAAGTGTAGATAAACTAACACATAACTTAGCTAAGTTTTCTATTACTCTGTTAAAGGAAGAATCTTAGAAATATTAGAGTTTTTAGCCAAAATTGTCCCTTATCTTTGGGGGTAAATCTAACTTTGTCCTTTATCTATTGCCCTGAGCACTTATTGTCCTTTAAGTTTGCTAAACTTAAGCAGGTTTAGTCCATTTAACAAAAGACCCAAAGAGAGACCTAAAAACTAATAGTGGTTTCACTGAGTCAACTGGGTAAAAAAACTTTTAGATACTCAAATTTTGCAAAACTGATGTAGTGAACCTAAACTTGTTTAATGGGTCGGGTTGACCGGGTTCCAGACCGGCCTAGACCGGTAGTAAACCGAACCTACCCGGACCGGTGGAAGGGGTCCAGGTAGGACTAGGTTTGGGAGGTTAGGGGGTTAGTCCGTAGATATTGTTTTATTGGTTAATCGGACCGGTCAAACCCGGTCAATAAAAATTACTGTTGAACCGGTTAACCGGCCCGGACCCACCCGGTTCAACAACTATTTTTTAAATTTTGTTTTAATTATCACACTTTTTTCTACAATCTTAAAGGTGACAAAAGGTTGGGTCGGGCCAGGCCGGCCCCTTAGGCCCGGAACCGTTCCAGTTTAATTTTTCACCAGATTGGCCCGGATCCGTTAAGCCCGATTTTAAAAACTCGATAACCGGCCAGGATTGGTGACCGGCCGGTCACTATTCTTCTCAACCGGGCCGGGACGGACCGGTTCAAGAGTAATTTTCATTGACCGAATTTGACCGGTCCGACTAACCGATAAAAACAATATACGGACCAACCCCCTAACCCCCCAAACCCAGTCCTACCCGGCCCCCTTCCACCGGTCCGGGACGGTCCGGAACCGGGTCAACCCGACCCGTTAAACAGGTTTAGGTTCACTACATTGGTTCTACCAAATTTGAGTACTGAAAGTTTCTTTACCCAGTTGACTCAGTGAAATCACTGTTAGTTTTTAGGTCTTCGTTTGAGTCTTTTGTTAAATGGACTAAACCTGCTCAAGTTTAGCAAATTTAAAGGACTATAAGTGCACAGGGCAATACATAAAGGACAAAGTTAGATTTAACCCCAAAAATAAGGGACAATTTTAGCTAAAAATTCGAAACATTACTCTCTAACTTGAATTGTAAAGAATGCTATTGACACCTTTGCTCAAATTCTTGGTGAAAATATCTACATTGGCGAAAAACAAATCAGCAGGACCACAACTAAAATAGCTAAAAACACATGGACTAAATACTTAAAATTATTATGAAAATAATTATATTGTGGGTGTTCATTTATTACTCCGCTATAGATAATCTTCCTGA
>AWOL01S0236344.1:0-11753 GCA_000715115.1 Nicotiana otophora | reverse complement strand
GTAGATGTATTTATATGTATTCAATATTGCCTACACTAATTTTTACTTATTACAATAATTTTTGACTGTTGTATTTTAGATGTATTTAGATGTAATTTAGTTCGTTCAACAACCTTTTTAAATATACCAGTTGTTCTATATTTAGTTATATATTCAACCTAAATGTTTTCATTTGTATTCTCAAGCCAACTATATTCTGTTGTATTTAAAACACCAGTCATTGCCATAACTCACATTTTTTGTGGTAATTATCAATACATTATGTTTGTATTTCATGAATGAGTTATGTATTCCAAATAACTGTATTCATCTATATTTTCAACCATTTATTTTATTGTTTTAATTGTTTTTATATGTAGGAAATAAAATTCTTTGTTAAACACCCGTCTATTTTATCCCCTCATATCAGTTTCTACACTAACACAGACATAATCTCCGACCTCAAAGAAAAGCTTACTCCAGATCAGTACAAAATATTTGGTACTACTTGTTTTGGAAGTTTCCTCGATATGAAGCACTATGAGATTCAACATCAATTGTTCAGGTGCTTCATGGTTCTGTAGCTGGAAGAAAGTTATGATGATTCATTTTCAATATATATGAATGGTACAACATTATGCTTTTCAATCAGGGAGTTTGCAGTACTTACTGGTTTCAATTGTGTTAGTGACACTGAAGATTTTCAGTTTAACACAAAGATGCCTAACAGGATTGTAGATACATACTTTGGCGATGCAAAGAATGTCAAGAAGAAAGATTTGTTGAAATGCTTTGATAACAAGAATTGGGATTTTGACAATGATGGAGATGCCATTAAAATAGATGTGTTGTATTTCATACGTACATTCATATTATTCATCAGGAAGAACTGCACAACCATCCCAAGACTATATTTTGACTTGTCAAGTGTAATGACCCGACAAGTCGTTTTGAGTATAATAACCCCGTTCCCCCATTTACTACTTATCCTATGTTCAATTAAAATTATGTAACTCGTCGGAGAAGGTTCAGGATAAATTGAAACACTTAGTTCCAATATTTAAAGCTTAAGTTGAAATAGTTGACCGGATATTGACTATGTGTAGACGACCCCGGAATAGAGTTTTGATGATTCCAATAGCTCCAAATGGTGATTTTGGACTTTGGAGCGTGTCCGAAAAATTATTTGAAAGTCAGTGGTTAAATTAGGCTTGAATTGGCTAAAATAAAAATTTAAGTTTGGAAGTTTGACCGGGGAGTTGACTTTTTGATATTGGGGTCTGAATCCGATTTGGGAAACTGAAGTATGTCCGTCATGTCATTTATGACCTGTGTGTAAAATCTGAGGTCAATCAGAATTGATTTGATAGGTTCCGGCATCAAATGTAGAAGTTGACAATTCTTAGTTTCATTAAGCTTGCATTGGGGTATGATTCGTGGTTTAACCATTTTTTGATGTGATGTGAGATTTTGACTAAGTTCGTATGACGTTTTAGGATTTGCTGGTATATTTGGTTCAGGCCCCGAGAGCCTCGGGTGAGTTTCGGATGACTAACGGATCAAAATTTGAACTTAAACAGCTGCTGAAAATTTTGGCCTTCTGGTGCAATCGCACCTGCAGACATTTCTCGCAGGTGTGATCTTGCAGAAGCAAGCTTGGTAAGCGCAAATGCGAGCAGGGGTTTGTGAGGCAGTGGTCGCAGTGCAAGGGAATTTCCGTACCTACGCGATCACAGATGCGGACATATGGGCGCAGAAGCGCAAGCTCCGCAAGAGCAGATGAGCCTAGCAAATGTGAGCCCGCAGAAGCGGCTTGTGGGGCGCAGAAGCGGCTTCTGGGGTGCAGAAGCGGCTTCTGGGGCACAGAAGCGGATGCGGTGAAGGCCTTGGCAAACCGCAGAAACGGTTGGTTTCTCGCACCTGCAAGACCGCTGAAGAAGATAAGTGAGTCGCAGGTGCGGAACCTTGGGCAGTATACATTTCGAAGTGGTTCCTAGTTATTTTTGCATTTTTTCGACATTTCCAACATAGTTTTGGACATTTCCTACACAGTTTAGGTAAGTCACTTGTGATCATTGTTAGTCAACAATATTGGATTATCATTGAGTATTTCGACTAGATTACGTATTTTTGAGGTGAAATTAGAGGATTTGGGCTTAGGTATTTGAAAAGGAGATTTGGGGATTTTAAGGTCGAGTTGTTGTCGGAATTTGATAAATTTGATATGGTTGGACTAGTGGTTGAATAGGCGTTCCGAGACGTGGCTCCCACTGGTGATTTTTGAGTGTAATTTAGGATTATTGTGGGAAAATTAGTATTTTGATATGGAATTAATTCCTATAATTTGTGTTGACTGAATCAAATTAATTGTGACTATATTCGAGCCGTTCGGATGTCGATACATGTAGAATGGAATTTCTGGAGCATTGTTTAGCTTGCTCAATATTGGACTCGTCTTGTTCGAGGTAAGTAACTCTTCTAATCTTGGAGATGAGGGTATGAAACATGATTATACGTGTTATGTGTTTGATATTGAGGTGACACACATGCTAGGTAACGGGCGTGTGGGCGTACACCATGTGAACTGTGACTCTGTTATTTCTGTGGTACTGTGTAATAACCTAAACTTATCTGTAATCATGAAATCTCTACGTACTAGAGTTATCGAGGTGTGACTCAGGTTAGAAACCATGTCTAGACTATATATACTTATCATGTTGGGACCCACTGTGGTCATTACTGTTGTTGAGTTATTTGCTTACAATGCAATTTCATACTTAGTCATGTTCATTCATTGCATATCATATCTCGATCTCTGTTGTTATTTATTGATACATCATATCACCATTTTGGGCTAGTTTCATGGCATTGTGGGCCCGAGAGACTAGAGAGATTGATGACTAAGTGAGGCCGAGGGCCTAATTGTGAGGTTATTAATACTATAGCACGTGAGTTATCCGTACAGCATGTGAGTTATCCGTACAGCACGTGAGTTGTCCGTGCGGATCCAGATATTGATACTATAGCATATGAGTTGTTCGTATAGCACATGAGTTGTCCGTGCGAATCAAGATATTTATATTATAGCACATGAATTGTCCGTGCAGCACGTGAGTTGTCCATGTGGATTATAGCGCTTGGGCTGAAGGAGCCCTTCCAGAGTCTGCACACATCCCCAGTGAGCGTAGGTGCCTATTGAGTGCGATTGCGATTGCCGAGTGATTGGGAGGACTGGGTGGATTGATACTATGAGAGAATGCATATGGTTGTTCATTATGTTGCATTACATTGCATTGATATGCACACTTAACATACATTCATAGGGATGCATTTTTCTCATTCTATATGATATTGCGTCATTCACGACTTCACATGCACCTTGACATGTAGGCATAGAGATGCACTTTTTCTCATGCCATTTGATAATGAAACATTTACCTATTGAACAGTTTTGGAAGGAAAAATCACGATTTTGTAAACTTACTCATATTTTGGTGCTTTCGGTAAAAGATTTGGGTTTTCACTGATATATTTGAAAAGCATGCCTATTTTCTGGAATTGTGAATGAGCTGAACATTATATTTTTAGATTATTTCCTGTATCACTTTTTATTATATTATTATGAGTTGTTATTGGCTATTGGTGTTGGGGCTTTGACTTGTGTACCCACTCGTCATTACTTTCAACCTAAGGTTAGTTTTTTACTTATTGAGTACATCTGGTCAGTTGTACTCATTCTACACTTCTGCACCTTGCGTGCAGATTTTTGACGTTGATGTTGCTGCGTACGACGGGAGTTGGATCTGAAGATGTACCGGTGTTCCAGCCATTGCTGCCTCTTGTTCATGGTAGCTTTAGAATTTTTAATCTGTTCATGTATATTTCAGACAGATGACGTATTTTTATTTCACACCAGTTTTGTAAATTCTAATCTTAGAAGCTCGTGATTTGTACTACTATATTTTGGGGAGTGTATTAGAGTCAGTTAATTATCAATTGAATCGGATTGTTGTTATCTGGCTTACCTAGCGGGTGAGGTTAGATGCCATCACAACTAGTTGGATTTCGGGTCGTGACATCGAGAGCGAGAGATATTCTGATTATCCATGGGGTAAGGATGCATTCCAGGCCCCTATTATATCTATTAGCAAGAAGATGGATTCTCAGAAGAAGTATTACAGGATAGCTGGGATGCCTCTCGCTATGAAAGTATGGTTCTACGAGTGTTGTTCAAAGGTTGACCGCAAAATTTCACTCCGAGTTANACATGAGTTGTCCGTGCGAATCAAGATATTTATATTATAGCACATGAATTGTCCGTGCAGCACGTGAGTTGTCCATGTGGATTATAGCGCTTGGGCTGAAGGAGCCCTTCCAGAGTCTGCACACATCCCCAGTGAGCGTAGGTGCCTATTGAGTGCGATTGCGATTGCGATTGCCGAGTGATTGGGAGGACTGGGTGGATTGATACTATGAGAGAATGCATATGGTTGTTCATTATGTTGCATTACATTGCATTGATATGCACACTTAACATACATTCATAGGGATGCATTTTTCTCATTCTATATGATATTGCGTCATTCACGACTTCACATGCACCTTGACATGTAGGCATAGAGATGCACTTTTTCTCATGCCATTTGATAATGAAACATTTACCTATTGAACAGTTTTGGAAGGAAAAATCACGATTTTGTAAACTTACTCATATTTTGGTGCTTTCGGTAAAAGATTTGGGTTTTCACTGATATATTTGAAAAGCATGCCTATTTTCTGGAATTGTGAATGAGCTGAACATTATATTTTTAGATTATTTCCTGTATCACTTTTTATTATATTATTATGAGTTGTTATTGGCTATTGGTGTTGGGGCTTTGACTTGTGTACCCACTCGTCATTACTTTCAACCTAAGGTTAGTTTTTTACTTATTGAGTACATCTGGTCAGTTGTACTCATTCTACACTTCTGCACCTTGCGTGCAGATTTTTGACGTTGATGTTGCTGCGTACGACGGGAGTTGGATCTGAAGATGTACCGGTGTTCCAGCCATTGCTGCCTCTTGTTCATGGTAGCTTTAGAATTTTTAATCTGTTCATGTATATTTCAGACAGATGACGTATTTTTATTTCACACCAGTTTTGTAAATTCTAATCTTAGAAGCTCGTGATTTGTACTACTATATTTTGGGGAGTGTATTAGAGTCAGTTAATTATCAATTGAATCGGATTGTTGTTATCTGGCTTACCTAGCGGGTGAGGTTAGATGCCATCACAACTAGTTGGATTTCGGGTCGTGACATCGAGAGCGAGAGATATTCTGATTATCCATGGGGTAAGGAGGCATTCCAGGCCCCTATTATATCTATTAGCAAGAAGATGGATTCTCAGAAAAAGTATTACAGGATAGCTGGGATGCCTCTCGCTATGAAAGTATGGTTCTACGAGTGCTGTTCAAAGGTTGACCGCAAAATTTCACTCCGAGTTGATAATCGAATTCCCAAAATACTCAATTGGAAATCCACTGTCAACCATCCAACTTATGCTTACTTGATGAGCGACATATTCAACGACCAGGGAAATATGTTAATTTATTATTATTTAATTGACCGATTTATTATTCAACATATATTTGTGTTATTAAAAATAGTGTTACAATTAAAAATGAAATACAGTTGGATACATCATACATCAATGTCCCTGTTTTCACAATTAACTGGAATACAATAGAATACATAATACAGTGCTAAATATTAAATACAGTTGAATACATCATACATCAATGTCCCTGTTTTCAAAATTAACTGGAATACAGTAGAATACATAATACAGTTTACAGCTACACATTTAATTCAATGTTGGAAATATTTTACACGATACAACTAAATACATATATATAGATAATTGCCCATACACATAAAGCAGATTACCTTAGTAACCATATAACAAGTGTGATTTACATTAGTGTATTTGTATTTTCAGATGAAATACAACAATATTCAACCAACCGCTAGAGACCTTGCTGTTATTCAGGTTCCTTCAGATGGCGTTAATCTAGACAAAAATCCTCTTCATACATATAATAATGAAGATGATTCTGATGACTTTAGTCCTACCCCGCCTCTTCAGCCGAAGAAGAAATATGATGCAAGCGTCGGTCCATCTTCATAAATACCTCACAAAAAGTGCAAAAAACAGCTAATTGATTCCTCAACTGCAGAGAGTCCAATACCACATGTGTCTGCAATACCTCAAGCCAAGATTCCTCTTACTGCTAAGATTGAAATCAAGGAAACTGTATTAAGTGTTAAGAATCTAACTGATTCTAAATCTGATGATTTGTCTGCTTTGAGGCAGGATCTAAATTCATTCAAGGATTGTGTAAGTATTGTTAAAACATATTCAACTTTACAGTTTATGTATTAACTTTCATATATGTTTCAAACCCCTATCTAATTATTAGGTGATGGGCGAGTTCACTTCTCTACGATCATTGATCAATGAAAATTTCAAAAAGCTTTTTGAACATGTTAAAGCCAATCAGAATACAGAAAGGGTATACCAAAGAAATAAATATACTGGGAGAAATGATAGTGGTATTCAAATGTCAACCGAGTCCAACTTGCAGGTTAATCCCAAAGGCCAAACACAACTTATATAGTTGTTGGGGAGAATTCAGAGGATAACATTTTTTAACCTCTTTAGTATATATGTAGTATAGCGATACATGTTAAAGCTGTCATGACCCAAAATCCTAACCTGTAGTGATGGTGCCTATCTCAGTACTAGGCAAATAGACAACATCAATAACCCACGATTTCCTTTATGTTTGAAAACATAATGTTTAATACAATACCAAAAATCTGGCAAATTCCGATACAAACATTCCCAAAACCTGGTGTCACTGAGTACACGAGCATCTATACATTACAAGCCTAGAAAACACGGTCTATAATAGTCTAAGACCAAATAGAATAAACAAGAGATATAGAAGGAGAAACAAGGTCTGCGAAACATGGCAGCTACCTCTGAATATCAACCGTGCGAAAGAATCAACACCTACTATGTCCGGGATCACCTGGATCTGCACACGAAGTGCAGGGTGTAGTATGAGTACAACAAACTCAGTAAGTAACAATAATAAATAAATAACTGAAAGTAGTGACGAGCTTCACAGCTAAGTCCAAATACAGTACTTTCCAACATAAAAAGGTAGGTATGCTTTCAAGTTCAACATTTAAAACTCCACAAAAATTTCATAACGAATTTTGATTAAAACAGAAATAATATCTTTCAGAGTTTTCCAAAACAGTGATATATGACAACTGAAGTGCAGCAATAATGAAATCAATGCATCCTCTCAAAGTAACAGTCACTTAGTCCTCCCATTCAATCCAACCTCACAATCACTCTTTCCTCCCAGTTACTCATTCCTCACAGTCACGCATTCCTTGCAATCACTCAGCACTCGGCACTCACCACTCGCACTCAGTAGGTACTTGCGTTCACTGCGGGTGTGTACAGACTCCGGAGGGGATCCTTCAGCCCAAGAACTATAACAAGCCAATCATGGCATAAATCAATAAAATATGATGCGGCGTGCAGCCCGATCCCATAAATATCCTCGCAATTAGGCCTTCGGCCTCACTCAGTCATCAACCTCTCCAGTCTCTCGAGCTCTCATAAATCATGATGAGCAGCCCAACAACAATGATATGATGCATCAATAATGAACAAGAGAGACTGAGATGTAATATGCAAGTAAAACCGTGACTGGGTACAAAATAGTAATTTAACAGATAATTCAATATGTACACGACCTTTGTCGGTCCTAATAGTGTCAACACATGGTTTAAACATGGTTTATAGTTCAATTTCCCTAATACGTGGAAAAATATACGGGTAGCAACAATTTATTCAACAACACATATCCGTGGAATTGACCAAGTCACAATTCCTACGGTGCACGCCCACACGCCCGTCATCTAGCATGTGTGTCTCCTCAAAACCAATCATATATCACAGAATTCGGGGTTTCATACCCTCAGGACCAAATTTAAAATTATTACTTACCTCAATCCGAGCAATTCTTTATTCCAATAAACCTTTTCCTCGT
Source organism: Nicotiana otophora (assembly GCA_000715115.1). Lineage (NCBI taxonomy): Eukaryota > Viridiplantae > Streptophyta > Magnoliopsida > Solanales > Solanaceae > Nicotiana > Nicotiana otophora. Next base: position 3,658 of record AWOL01S0236344.1, on the reverse strand, counting down.
GATTCGGCCTCCAAACGCCTCGAATCTTAGTCAAAATAATTCGATACAATCAACACGAGGTATAGGAATCAATTCAATATGAAAATTCTATATTTCACAAATAAATATGAAATTAACTCAAAAGTTAATAGTGGGGCCCACGTCTCGTAAACCAACTTAAAAAATATGAATGAACATTCGACCACGAGTCCAACCATACAAATATTACTAAATTCTGACTCTGATTCGGCCTTCAAACCCTCAAATCCATTTTTGAAATATTTCTATTCTAATCCCCCAAATTATGAAATAAGTGCTGGAAATAATGTTAGATTCATGAATAACGGACCAAATCAAGTTAAGATCACTTAGCCCAGTCCAATTTGTGAAGTTTGCCTCTGAAAATCACCCAAACCGAGCTCCCCAACTATTTTTATGCCAAAACTGACCAAAAACCCTGTTTATAAAGCATCTGATGTTTTCGAGCGCCACAGGTAGCGTTGGGAGCTGCGTGTGGTGCACTTTCCAAAATTCCAAAAATTCCCAGCGCCCCATGCTACCCTGGGCGCTGGCGGCGACGAAGAATGTTTTTCCAACACGGAAATGGGCATAATTCTCTCATACGATGTCCGAATTCGACGATCCTTTTTGGTAAGGCTCCGAAATTTCAATGGATCTAATGCTTCAATCAAATCTGAATTTGGAGCTCATTTGCTTAATGTGATACCATATATTCTCGAAGAAACGACGTCAGAACATTCAACATTCGATGCAGAAACTTAGTAAATCATGTCCGATTGACCTCAGTTTTTGCACACAAGTCATAAATGACATTTGGAGGTATTTCAATTTTCAGAATCGGATTCTGGCCCCGATATCAAAAGGTCAATTTCTCGGTCAAACTTCCAAACTTAAATTTCTATTTTAGCCATATCATGCCTAATTTAGCTACGGGCTTCCAAATAATTTTTCTGACATGCTCCTAAGTCACAAATCACCATACGGAGCTATTGGAATCATTAAAACTCTATTCCGGGGTAGTTTACACATAAGTCGACATCCGATCACTATTTTAACCTAAGTTTTAAACCTTCGAACTAAGTGTTCCAATTCATTCCAAAACCTCACCGGACCCGAACCAATCACACCAGTGAGTCACATAACATCTGTAAAGTGTAAATCGAGCAAGAAATGTGGAAACATGATTGTAATACTCAAAACGGCCGGCCGAGTCGTTACATTCTCCCCCTCCAAAATAAAACGTTCATCCTCGAACGCGTTTAGAATTATACCTGGAGTCTCAAATAGGTGTGGATATTTGCTCTATATCTTCCGCTCAGTCTCCCAAGTAGCTTCTCCAACTGGCTGACCTTTTCACTGCACTTTCACTGAATCTGTGCTCTTTGATCTCAACGTTTGAACCTGCCGGTCCAAGATGGCCACGGGCTCCACATCATAAACCAAATTACGATCCAACTGAACCGTGCTGAAATCTAAAAAATGAGACGGATCTCCGATATACTTTCAGAGCATATATACATAAAACACTGGATGTACTCCTNTCATTTGCTTAATGTGATACCATATATTCTCGAAGAAACGACGTCAGAACATTCAACATTCGATGCAGAAACTTAGTAAATCATGTCCGATTGACCTCAGTTTTTGCACACAAGTCATAAATGACATTTGGAGGTATTTCAATTTTCAGAATCGGATTCTGGCCCCGATATCAAAAGGTCAATTTCTCGGTCAAACTTCCAAACTTAAATTTCTATTTTAGCCATATCATGCCTAATTTAGCTACGGGCTTCCAAATAATTTTTCTGACATGCTCCTAAGTCACAAATCACCATACGGAGCTATTGGAATCATTAAAACTCTATTCCGGGGTAGTTTACACATAAGTCGACATCCGATCACTATTTTAACCTAAGTTTTAAACCTTCGAACTAAGTGTTCCAATTCATTCCAAAACCTCACCGGACCCAAACCAATCACACCAGTGAGTCACATAACATCTGTAAAGTGTAAATCGAGCAAGAAATGTGGAAACATGATTGTAATACTCAAAACGGCCGGCCGAGTCGTTACATTCTCCCCCTCCAAAATAAAACGTTCATCCTCGAACGCGTTTAGAATTATACCTGGAGTCTCAAATAGGTGTGGATATTTGCTCTATATCTTCCGCTCAGTCTCCCAAGTAGCTTCTCCAACTGGCTGACCTTTTCACTGCACTTTCACTGAATCTGTGCTCTTTGATCTCAACGTTTGAACCTGCCGGTCCAAGATGGCCACGGGCTCCACATCATAAACCAAATTACGATCCAACTGAACCGTGCTGAAATCTAAAAAATGAGACGGATCTCCGATATACTTTCAGAGCATATATACATAAAACACTGGATGTACTCCTGATAGACTAGGTGGCAAAGCAAGTTCATAAGCCACCTTTCCGACTTTCTTAAGTATTTCAAAAAGTCCAATATACCTAGGACTCAACTTGCCCTTCCTCCCGAATCTCATAACATCCTTCATAGGAGAAATTCGGAGTAGTACCTTCTTTCCTACCATGTAAGCAACATCGCGAATCTTTCGGTCGGCATAACTCTTCTGTTTAGACTGCGCCGTGCGATGTCATTTCTGAATCAATTTAACATTTTCCAAGGCATCCTGAACTAAATCAGTACCTAATAGCCTAGCCTCACCCGTGTCAAACCAACCCACCGGAGACCGACACCGTCTCCCATATAAAGCCTCATACGAAGCCATCCGAATGCTCGATTTGTCACTGTTATTGCAAGCAAACTCTGCCAGTGGTAGAAATTGATCCCAAGAATCCCCAAAATCAATGACACAAGCGCGTAGCATATCCTCCAATATCTGATTAGTGCGCTCAGACTTCCCGTCCGTCTGAGGGTGAAATGATGTACTCAGTTGAACCTGTGTACCTAATTCTCGCTGTACCACCCTCCAAAACTGTGATGTAAACTGTGTACCTCAATTTGAAATGATGGACACTGGCACACCGTGCAGGCGAACAATCTCGCGGATATAAATCTCAGCCAACCGCTCTGAAGAATAAGTAGTACCAACTGTAATAAAATGCACAGACTTGGTCAATCGATCCACAATAACCTAAACAACACCAAACTTCCTCAAAGTCCGTGGAAGCCCAACTACGAAGTCCATGGTAATACGCTCCCACTTCTACTCTGGAATTTCAAGTCTCTGAAGAAATCTTCCCGATCTCTGATGCTCGTATTTCACTTGTTGACAATTTAAACACCGAGCTGCAAACCCAACTATATCTTTCTTCATTCGCCTCCATTAATAGTGCTGCCTCAAATCTTGATACATATTCGCGGGGCCTGGATGAATGGAGTACCGTGAACTGTGAGCTTCCTGGAGAATCAATTCACGCAAACCATCTACATTAGGCACGCATAGCCTATCCTGCATTCGTAATACACTGTCATCTCCAATAATGACTTCCTTAGCATCATCGTGCTGAACCGTGTCCTTAAGGACAAGCAGATAGGGATCATCATACTGTCGCTCTCTGATGCAATCATATAAAGAAGACCGAGAAACCACACAAGACAAAACTCGATTTGGCTCAGAAACATCCAATCTAACAAACCGGTTGGCCAAGGCTAAAGGCCTCTCTGCTACCGGT
>AWOL01S0236266.1:0-16264 GCA_000715115.1 Nicotiana otophora | reverse complement strand
CATGCCTCCCAGTCACTCAACACTCGGCACTCGTACTCAGTAGGTACCTGCGCTCACTGGGGGGTGTGTACAGACTCTGGAGGGGCTCTCTTAGCCCAAGAGCTATATCAAGCCAAATCCCATAAATCGGCCTATATCAAACATGTTGCGGCATGTAGCCCGATCCCATAAATATGCAACATGTTGCGGCATGCAGCCCGATCCCATAAATATGCAACATGTTGCGGCATGCAACCCGATCCCATAAATATCCTCACAAATCAGGCCCTCGGCCTTACTCAATCATCAATCTCTCCAGTCTCTTGGGCTCACAATGTCATGAAAATAGCCCAAAAATGATGATATGATGTATCAATAAATAACAACAGAGACTGAGATATGATATGCAATGAAATGAATATGACTGAGTATGAATTTTTAATTTAAAACTAATAATTCACAGCAATATGACCTCTATGGGTCCCAATAATACTGGCACACAGCCTAAACATGATTTTTAATATGCTTTTCAACTCAATTTCTTTAACTCATAAAACTGCATTGAAAATTCCAAGATCATTTAACTACAAAATTCTACAGAAATAATTATGTCACAATTTGTATAGTGCACGCCCACACGCCCGTCACCTAGCATGTGCGTCACCTCCCAACAATTCACGAAATACATATATTCAGAGTTCATACCCTCAACTCCAAGATTAGAAGAGTTACTTACCTCAAATAAGTCGAATCCAAAGTCGAGCAAGTTAAACAATGCTCCAGAAATTCTATTATGCGCGTATCAACTCCCGAACGGCTCGAATCTACCACAACTAATTTGATTCAGTCCATACAATTTATAGAAATTAATTTCATATCAACATGCTAATATTTTCTACAAAATCCGAAATTACGCCCCAAACATCACTCGTGGGGCCCACGTCTCTAAATTTGACGAAACTCGCAAAATATGACAACCCATCCAATTACAAGTTCAACTATACTAATTTCACTCAAATCCGGCTCCAAATCTGTATTCAAACTTGAAAATTTTATTTTGTGACATTATAGAAATTTCCTTCTATTTCTCTTGAAGATTCAATAATCTTACACCAAAAATGAAGATTAATTCTTGGAATATAATCACAAGGGAGTTAATAACACTTGCCCCAAGTTGTGTGAAAAATTTTCTCTCCAAAATCGCACAAACCGTGCTCCAAAACCCGAAAATGAGAAAACTTCTCGGAACCCTCATTTTTAACACTGCCCGGGCATTTCCGCACCTGCGGTGCCTGGGCTCGAACCTGCGCATCCGCTTTTGCGAACAAAAATGTGCGCCTGCGAAAACAGCCGGCCCACTAAAATCTCGCATCTGCGGTGCCATTCTCACATCTGCGGGCTCGCAGATGCGCATTCCCCTTCGCACCTGCGGTCGCCTCATGCCAGCCCCAGTCCGCATGTGTGCCAACACCTTCGCACCTGCGGCCTCGCAGATGCAGCAAATTCCTCGCACCTACAAGCATTGCGCAGTTCCATACTTGTCCACTTCTGCGACTGATCTCGCGCACATACGGCTTCGCACCTGTGATCAAAAGCATCGCACGTGCTATCACACCAGTAGGCGGCAGCCCCAGCATTTTCTTAAGTCCAAATTTGATCCGTTAACCATCCGAAACTCACCCGAGTTCCTCGGGACCCCGTCCGAACATACCAACAACTCCCATAACGTAACACAGACCTACTCGAGGCCTCAAAATACACATAACAGCATCGAAATGCTGAATCACACCTCAATTCGAAATCATTGAACTTTGAAGTTTCAAGTTTCTACAAAACGACTCCGGAACCTATCAAATCACATCCGATTGACCTCAAATTTTGCACACAAGTCACATTTCACATTACGGACCTATCTAAATTTCCAGAATCAGATTCTGACCTCGATATCAGAAAGTCAAATCCCCAGTCAAACTTTCCAAAAGTTCAACTTTCGGCAATTCAAGCAAAATTCCACTACGGACCTCTAAATAATTTTCCGGACACGCTTCTAAGTCCAAAATTACCATACGGATCAATTGGAATCATCAAAAGTCCATTTCGGGGTCGTTTATACATAAGTTGACATTCAGTTACTATTTTAACTTACGATTTAAACCTTAGAACTAAGTGTTCCAATTCATTCCAAAACCTCACCGGACCCGAATTATTTACCACGGCAATTCACACAACAAGTGTATAGTATAATTTGAGCAAAAAATGGAGAAATAGGATTATAATACTCAAAATAACTGGTCGGGTCGTTATAGGGTAGAACAATATTGGATATACATAATAGAAAACTCATGCTTAGAGTGGGTGAAGAGACGGTGACGTTCGAAATGAATGTAGAGATGGGGGTAAAAAAGGAGAAGCGAGCTGCAAGTGTTTAGTGGAAGATGAAAAGTTTGATAGAGAAGGCCCTAGTGATAGGAAAAGACAAGTGTGGGGTGTACCCCAAGAAGGCTGAGAAGAAACTGTCTGCGTAGATGTGTACATGGGTTCGGGCACGTGGAATGGAGCCCGACTTTGATTTAGAACCCGACTAGAGATTCAGGAAAGTTTTCTCTACCTTATTCTTTTTAATTGTGTGTCATGGGGACATACCATAATTTAAAGTATGGGATGGAGGATATTTGTATGTTGTATATATGTTAAGTTTTTTTGTTTTTTTTTTTGCTTTTAGTAGTTAGAAAAATTGAAAAAATATAAATATATTAAAATTTTTGACTTTTCCCGACGATGGATATCATTCGACGGGTTTCTTGAGGGAGTAAAGTCGAAAGAAAAAGACAAAAAGATTTTCTTTTGTTAGGTAAGTGTAAAAATTCCCCCATGATTTATTTTTGTGCCGCGATTCTTTTTCAAGGGTTCGTTTGAATCGGGTGTAGTCAATTTTTATTTTGTTAGGTGTAGAAAGCCTTGTGTTGTGATTTGAATTGAAAGAAATATATCTTGACTTTGTTATGCCTTGAGAATAGTGAGTGTTTTAGTTGTGACGCTTAGGCTCAGTTTTCGACTCTTGAATAAGTACCTTAATGTGTATGATCTTAACTTTGCTTAACTGCTTTGACTATAGTGTCTTGATAGTCCAATTTTGAGTGAGTTATGTGCCATGTGGGTGTAATATTTTGTGTCATTATGTGCATTGCATTTGATGTCTAGAACTTGCCCCATGTGTTTGCAAAGAAAAATAGTAGTTTTATTCAGTCTTAAAAGTGATATAGGTATTTCTTTGTTGAGCCAATTATATGCTTTTACCCACCTAATTATTATGTATCGTAGTTAACCCCCGTTGAGTCTGTAATCTTGTTTGTTTGGCAACCACATTACAAGTCGTACCCATATGTCTGAATTGACTATCCATTTGAACCGTTTACCTCTCATGAGCACTTGAATTTGTTATGAATCTTGTAAAGGTTGAAGTGTGGGGTGGTTGGTTTGGCTTTTAAGTGGAACTAATGAAATAAGAAGAAAGGTGCACTATATTGTTGTGCAAAATACTCTTTGATAGTCGTAACTCATGATGTAATTGTGCTTAAAGAAGTAGGGAGTTAATGTATGTTGATGTGAAGGTGGAGTTATGGTTTGACATAAGTGTGGAGTTTTGAAAGGTAAATTGTATATATTAAAGTGCTTAGGTAGGTATAGTCACTCTAATATATAAATATATCCTACCCGTCCTACAGACTACATTATAACTAATTAAAGTCCTACTTGATCCATGACTTAATGAACTCAATTAGTAGAGTAGTACACTGCGGGGAAGCCTATGGTTCATCTTTTGTGGCATATGAATGTTGTTTCTGCGAGTGAGCAAATTCTTTCTATCTTGAGTTCCTAATTGTTCTTAAATTATATTGTATGGAACTACTCTCTATTGTTGTGTGAGGGCACTTGATTCATGAAGGAAAGGCAATGTCGTTGACCTCTATGTTAGAGTAAGTGAGAGGGTTGTGAATAATGCATGGTGCTTGTGAATCAAATCTTAAGGCAAGAATGTTACACTATCGTGTTTAGTCTATTTAAAATATTTTTGGTGTAATGAGTTAGGAGAGTTGTTTAAAAAGATCGTGTCTATATGAAGTGTAGTTTGATTGCTCTAGCATGAACAATGGTTTAAGTGTGGGGTGTTGATGGTAGGCTATAATCTCGTGTTTTAGTCGCTTATTGCACTCCAATTTACTTCACTTTAATTGAGTTTGAGCTTTAATTGCTAGTGTTTTGCACTAATTGTGTGTTTTATGTCTTGTAGGAATGATTCCGAGCTATGTAGATGTTATGGAATGAATTCGACTATTTGGAGCTTTGAAATCTGAGTAAAAGCCCAAGGGATTAAGCCGGGATCGTGTTCGGGGGTCGAGGACCAAGTCTGAATGTCAAAATCAAAGAAAACTCCATACTCTAAGAAATTTGCACTAATGCGACGCACTATGCGATGCGCTAGTGCAAATCTCTGCTGCCTGCCAGAACAAGCTCTCTGAAGTTTCCCACAACCGCCCTGCCTGGCACGTCGCCCCATGCAGCGCGCCTGTGCAAATTTTACAGAGTAATTTTTCTATTTCGCATAGGAAAAGGTGTTTTCATTTGGGCCCGACCCTACTTGGTATATATACATGAAAAAATGTTATTTTGGGGACTTTTGACACATCTAAGACCTAAGGAGGCTAAGGAGAAGTGGGAGAAGCAAGAGCACAAGGATTTCATCATTCAATTCTTACTCAAGACAAGAGTTTGGATCGTTTATGTTTTCCTTTAACTTAAACTTATTTGTCCATATCTACGGAGTAGTTCCTTTTAGGGTTTGATGGATTTGGTGTATTGATATTTGTTTGTGGATTATAACTCTAGTTCATGTATTGAATCATATTGGATGTTTTAATTGTTGCATCTATGTTCACTAGTTCATTTAATCGAGAGAGGCGTAACTTGTGATATTTTTGCGTTATATCTTGTTGGGTGAATTCATTAATTCTTCTTAGTAATCGAAAGAGGCTAGTTGAATTGTTGATTAAACCTAGTTATCAAAATAATGGAAAGAGGTTTCCTAAAGACCAATCCATTACGCTTTCTTGCATATCTTCACGTGCTTAAATTGGTTCATCTCGTGAGGTTAAGATTTAATCGAGAGAGGAGTTTTTGTTGATTGCTTGTACTAATAATTGAGTGAATTCGAGAGACTCACTTAATCATTAGAAGCGAAGTATCTAGAGTTAGATCCCAAATAATTATCTTGTACCTATCCTATCAACCCTTATTTTCTCCCATTAATATCTTCCTTTGCTCATTACTTGTGTTGATTGTCATTAGTCAATAGTTTAGACTCTTAGTTAATTTTAGTTTTTAATCACATAATTCTCAATTATTTATCATCTTGGATAGCAATCAAGCTATAAACTATGAAAATATTGTTTAGCTCCAATCATTGTGGATACGATATTATATTATACTATATTTGACTAGCGAGCATATTTAAGTGTGTGTTTTGCGCTCGTCAATTCCCAAACCGTAAAAAATACAAACCTCAAGTCGTGACCTAAACTGCCATAGCTCTTCCGGAATCTATTTACACAACAAGGCTATTTGAATCATATACCTCCTAAATCAATCAAGTTATGGTGGTTGTCAAGCCCGCACGAACAACCATAAACCACATGTATGACTTCACACGCCGAAGGAACTGATCATTGCCACAATCATGCCGACTCAACCATTACTAACCGACCCAAATTCTTTAAATTTACCCTTGACCTAACTTATAAATGTAATATCTCCATCCACAACATAACGAACTCAATCTGCACTCATCCCGAGTGACCTAAATCGCGAGACCACATTGTCTCAATACCCATGAATCATTTCATACCTCCTTACGCACACAATAGCATCTCCAACTGGTGCACCCATTCTGTAAGACCTTTCGCGAGTCCGAAGCTATTTCTTCCTTTCCGCTAATACTGCACTTTAATTCTTGAACCCACTAGGACCATTGTCGATAGTCACCCACTTTGACATGGTTCCAAATATAACCAAACTCCAACGCTCTACTAGCACATGAACACCCTCTCGAAGAAGCAACCGGTTGAACTCTTTTCCTTGTACATCACATCAACAAAAGCATAAGCTCTGAGTCTTCCCAAAAACCTGAACATGCTTCGATAAAGCCAAAAATAGCACACATCCATCAAGTTCTTTGCTGAATTACCCTTGATGTTCCTTTTTCGTAGTCATAAATAATCCTCCAATGCACCGATAATCGGAAACTGCACAAACAAAAACCACGCGATCCAATCGTAAACGGTGGATATCCCTCATTTAGCTTTAAGCTATCATCACATAATGCAGAGCCCACGATGATTCCTCCTTCTTAGNCTTGTACATCACATCCACAAAAGCATAAGCTCTGAGTCTTCCCAAAAACCTGAACATGCTTCGATAAAGCCGAAAATAGCACACATCCATCAAGTTCTTTGTTGAATTACCCTTGATGTTCCCTTTTCGTAATCATAAATAATCCGCCAATGCACCGATAACCGGAAACTGCACAAACAGACAACCACGTGATCCAATCGTAAACGGTGGAGATCCCTCATTTAGCTTTAAGATATCATCACATAATGCAGAGCCCATGACAATTCCTCCTTCTCAGTTACCATGATCTCGCACCGTTAAACCGCCAAACTTCTCGAAGTCTTTTGTTAAGCTTTTCATGAACATTCTGAATCATTAGTCACAATCACATATTCAACCTCTTACTGGGTAGCAAGTAGTATTCTTCGCAGAAGCTTCATCAACATCACGTAATCGCTAACTTGCTTATAGGATATAACCCACATGTGGAATTCCTTACCGACATCTTCCAACGACACTGCACTAGGTACTACTACAACGTAATCAGTAAATTCTCCTGAGCCCATGCTCACCCACCAGCTATATAAGCTTGTTCCTTCGCCATTGACATCAACTGAAAGTTCAACAATACCATCGAAACACAAATCATATTGCATCAGAAACGATAATCAAATCTTCACACCCCTCTTCATTTCAAGTAACTCATTTCTGCTATATTCAATCTTTTTTCATACGTTAACCATCGTTCCAAATAAAATCCATAGACCCAATCACCTTCCATCGCGACTCCCAACCCGTTCTACACTTTCTCAAGGTACGTGGCTCTCCTACCGCAGAATCCATATGCTACTCTTCCACTCCCACTTTGGTCAAACCATCTCATTTAAGCAACTTCCCGACCTCTGTTGTTCATACTTAACCTGCTAGTAATTCAACTACCGCGAAACATTTTCCACCATATCCTCCCTCATACTTTGCTATCCAACTGTTGCCTTATACCAACTCCCTATCTTTAGCACCAGAGCTAATAAATTGCCACCAACTCCAAACCTCCTAGAAGATCATCTTTCTCGAGACATCAACAATAGAAATACCAATTCGATTCTAAACCGTTGCACACCGCTATCTCTGACAACCCTCATTTCAAGTCATTCATTGCCTCAACACATAAATGAGCACCCTACCATTACATCATTACTGTGAAATAATGACGCATGAACATCATAGCAATCTGTGCATAGCCTCAAACCATCGAAAATACAGCTACTGAGCTGAAATGACAGAACATCCTTCCGCAAGGCGACGATAATAGCCTGCCCGAACACACAGGGAAAACATCCGGCACCACGTCTGTAGTACCACTACAACTCCTCGATGCCCAACTGGTAAAAAGTGCTTCACGTCGCATGAGATTGAGTAGGAAGGGAATAAAGGCACAAGCCTCAATGGAATCAAATCGCACAATGAGGAATCAGGAAGGGAAGTTCTCCTAACAGTCCTGTAGCCTCTCAAAGATAAGTACAGACGTCTTCGTACCGATCCGCAAGACTCTATTAGACTTGCTCATGACTCGTGATACCTAACCGAACCTAACGCTCTGATACCAAGTTATCACGACCCAAAATCCGCAAAAGGTTATAATGGCGCCTAACACCGCCGTCAGGCAAGCCAATGGTGATCTATCAACTTACTTACTCATATTAGTAATTGAAATCAAATTTTTTTCCTTAATTAAATCGTATGAAATAGATTGTTTTACAGAGTAAGTGATAATATTTACACAACTACAATAACAAATAACCAATAGAAACCCCCAAAATCCGGTATCATAAGTGTTTGAGCATTTTTCTAAGGAGTAAAATAATAATACAATAGCTGTCCCGACTATATTAAGACAAAATAAAATAATTAGTACAATGAAGACTCAGTAGACTGCGATACGTAGTCTGGAATGCAGCTCACATAAAGTCTCCTCAATAGGTGCGCCTACGCGCCAAGATGATCATCAAATGAACCTGTCAGATCCTACACATTTAGTGTAGAAGTGCAGCATGAGTACGTAAATCAACGCGTACCCAGTAAGTATCTAGCCTAACCCCGGAGAAGTAGTGACGAGGGGTTGACATCGACACTTACTAAAGGTCCAAGTAAATAATATAATAATTCATGACAGATATGAAGTGCACAGCAATAGTGGAGTAAATATGTAATCTCATAATTTTCAAATTATTTTCTTTAAAGCATAAATTTCTCAATCTTGTATTCTACCTTAATATCTCTAAAAATGACAAGTGTCAACATCAAGGAAATAAGAAATGCCATAAATGTCGAACATCAGTGGAAAGATTAGCTCGTGAATATTCAGACTTCTAGCGATATAACACATGATTCTGCTGAGGTCGTTTGGCCCGATCCGGAATAATGTGTACACTGCCGAAGATCGTGCGGCACGAACCATAGATGCATCTATATACTACCGAGGCATTTGGCTCGCTCCACAAGAAAAGGAATGAAGTTACCGAATTATGAGGCACGTGTTTACAATACCATATGTGGGTACAAAATGAATATAATCTTTACTGTTTCTCAAATAACTCGCCCACAACTCAAAGTGTTAAGGCATGTCCTAGTATACATATATCTATTTCTAAATCAATTTTATCTATTACTTCAATTAATTAAGACAGCAACATGAGTTCAAATAATTCAAATATTACAAAATAAGATCCTAAGTCTAGCCGGACATAAACATGCTTTAGCTTCATACAGACTCTCGTCAACTCGTGCGTATGTAGCACCCACAACTAGTTGCGCATAACAATAAATATCACATAAGGGTAGTTTTCCCCTTACAAGGTTAGACATGAGACTTACCTTGTTCCGAAGTTGCATAACCGGCTCCAAAGCCTCTCTAACTCCTCGAACCAAATCCCGCCGATCCAAAACTATTCAAACAGTGTGTAACCCAATCAAAATGTATTCTAATACCCATAATTAATCAATTTAAATAATTCCTAACCCCACTCGAAAAGTCGACAAAGCCAACCCTCCGGCCCATGTGCCCGGATTCTAAAACTTTTCGAAGATAAACTTTACCTATAACACTATGAACTCAAATATATGATTTATTCCTAATTTCATGTCCAATTTCGTGGTCAAAATCCAAAAATACCGATTTTTAAGTTTTCTTTCAAAATCCCAAATTTCTACTAATTTCCATGCTTAAATCCATATACAACCCATGTATTTAACTTGTAATAGGTGAGAATCACTTACTTTCTATTGCTTGATGAAAGTCTCTCCTTGAAGCTCTCCAAAATCGCCCAACCAAGTGAAAATTTGAGAAAATGGGCCAAATCCCGCTTTTAAAATAACACCTCTGCCAAGACGACTTTCCGCACCTGCGGAACACCAACCGCACCTGCGGAAGAATCCATCATAGGTGCGGTTCCCTCCAAGCCAGGCAAAATCCGCTTCTGCGGACCTATTTTCGCTCTTACGCGACCGCTTCTGCGGTCCCCCACATGCTCATGCGCTTCCGCACGTGCGGATATCCCTTCGCTTTTGTGACCCAACTGCCTCTCTCATTTTCCATTTATGCAGCACCCTTCGCATCTATGGGCTCGTAGATGCGGATATAGCCTCGCATATGCGGCCACCCCAGCTCAGTCCAATTGTCGCTTCTGCGGCCCCAACGTCGCACCTGCGGGCTCGCACATTCCATACACAGGTGCGATTGCACCAACAATTGGCCAACACCAGCATTCCTCAACGTCAAATGTTTTATCCGATTTTAATCTAAAACTCACCCGAGGCCCCCGATACCTTAACCAAACATACTCACGCATCCCAAAATACATTACGAACTTAGTCGGGGCCTCAAATCTCGCCAAACAACATCAAAACTACGCATCGACGAATGAAATCCTTCTTTAAGCTTTCAAATTTTCAAACTTCAACGAACGCGTCCGAACCACACCAAAACATTCTGGAAAGATGTCAAACCTTGCATACAAGTCATGAATCACAATACAAACCCACTCCAAGACTCGGAATCCCAAACAGACATCGATAACATCAAAGCCTACTTCAAACCAAACTTAGAAAATTCTTAAGACTTCAAAATGCCAACCTTCCATGATAAGCACTGAAATGCTTCCGGATGATCCGATACTCAACCTGAACATACGCCCAAGTCCGAAATTATCATACGAACCTATTGGAGCCTTCAAATCCGGATTCCGAGGTCGTTTACTCAAAAGTTTAATCTTAGCCAATCTTCCAACTTAAAGTTTCTGAAATTAAAATTTTCTTCCAAATCAACTCTGAACATCCTGAAATTCAATTCCAACCACATGTACAAGTCATAATACCTTAAGAGAATCTACTCAAGGCCTCAAACTGGTGAACGAAGTACTAGAGCTCAAAACGACCTGCCGGGTCGTTACATAAATATAACTGCAATATCATACAACTAGAATATAATTTTTATACAAATTTTATACAATATGTCTTTTGTATATTTTGTATCTGATTTATACATAGTAAAACTAAATTTTATACAACTAATTATATATTATATAACATATTTACAACTTATCTACAACTTTCATGCATTATTTCTACCCAGTTAAATACAACTACAATATCATACAACTTAAATACAATTTTTAAACAAATTTTATATAATATGTCTATTGTATATATTTTGTATCTGATTTGTATACATTTTGTCAGTGGTGTGTGCTTCTTCCTCTCTAAAATTCCAATCCAAAGTTACTCTCTTAATACAATTTTGATACATATCAGCAATTTTATGTAAAAAGATAGTATTGATAACTTAAATTTAAATTTTAGACAACAATTCATACATTATACAACTATTTTTCAAATTTCATACAACGTTCAAATAAAAAGGTAATCCGAAAAGACTGGCATCAACAATGTATATACAACTACAACATAATATAATTTACATATAACTATAATATAAGTTTACTATAATTTCGTAAGTATATTGTATGTCATGTGTTCTTCTTATTCTTTTTCGAGTTTCAATCTGAAATTCAGCCAAAATCATGTCTAATCTTCACCAAAACAGCCTCAAAATTGAGATATAAACTCCAAACAATATTTCCAATTATTTGCAACAATATCCAATCCAAACAAATAATGGTTTGTGAAAATCCAAATTCGATTTCAAAGCTTTTTAATGGCTGTCAATGGTGGAGAGTCAAACACGTTCAAAATTTATAATCCTAGAGAGAATTATGAGAGATTAAAGTCTCTGCATATGCTATAGCCAAACTAAAGCAAAGTGAATCTTCAAGCTTTGCAGTTTAACTTCCTTGAGCATTCATTTTTACAAATCATAAACTGATATTCCTTATGAGTCTTCGGGCTTTGCAAGAGAGAGAGAGAGAGAGACATGTGACAACTAAAGGGAAGTGAATCTTCAGGCTTTGCAAGAAAGAGAGACAGACAGAGACATAGAGACTGAAAGAGACGGGAGAGAGAGTGGGCAAGTATAAAAGGATAAGGAAATAACGGATATTCCTTATTCAATCCTGATATAAAGGGATACTCATTTAAAACTTATTTTTATATAATTGGTAAATTGTATATGACTATGTAATTAAATTGAAACTTAAGTTGGGAGGGTAATAAAGTTTCAAATAGTATATAGGAAGGTAAAAATTCCCTAAAGAAATAGTCATACTCTCACTAATGACCAAAATAATGATTTTAAACCTGTAAATAAAATTAGTCTTTTCCAGTTGAACAAGTTGAATATCAGCTTATGGATCTGAAACAAAAATAAAGAAAATTAAAATAACAAAAAGTTACAGTCCAATAAGTACAAAGTAACATCAGCAAAAAAAAAAGGCACACTATAAGAATAATCCTAATCTTAAAATGACTATACGTAAACCTATTGTGGAGATTAAAAGGCATAACACTTGAAGAGGAACAGAGAGATTAATTAAAAAGATTAAAAGAAATTGATTGTCGATGCATTTTTAGCACATAAATTGAAAAATGAGGAAAAGGGCAAAATTACCTAGAGATGAATTTGGAGCGAAGAAATTGAAGTTGACCTTGATATAAGCAAATCTTTTGTTGATAGTTTAGCATTAGAGTGTAAGAGGAATAATGAACTTTTTCTAGCCAATTTCAATACTATACATCTCTAACCAAACAAACAATAAGCATAGATGAAAAATGGGAATTGTTTTAATTTACTGTAATTTTTCTATTAGCCGCAAGAGAAAATAAACAATCCAAACTCGGTATAAGAATGTTACGTAAATGCAATTTCTTGTCGACAACAACAAAGTTAAAAAATCTAACTATAAGATATCTTAAAACAAAATCCACAATTTTGGAGATTTACCATACTTTCTTTTCCTCGACAGCCAAGAAAACAAGGTAAAGCACAATCCCTCTCTTTCATATTGCGGCCTTTCTGCAATAAAGTTGTGGTAAGAATTGGCATAGCTTTCCTTTTGTAGTTCCATTCAAATAAAATAGGCTGAAAGAAGATGAAATAGCGTTACTTTTTTTCTAAAGGAAAAGACGTAACTTATTAAACTAAAGAACAGAAGAAGACGAAGGGCTTATTAAAGAACAAAAGAAGAGGAAAAAGCGTAAGTGTAATCAAGACTATTCATGGGACGTGACTTTTCGGGTTTTTTAATTAGCACATTAAAAGGGATATATGAGAAAAATGGCAAAAAAAAAGAGAAAAAAGATAAGGAGATTTCCCTGTTCAAGAGATTGCCACGTCACCTTGCATAAGTCCCTAATTTATATAGGTATATAAATATAGATTCTGAAGGACACGCATAAAGGGATTAAAATACACAATTTAACTAATTGAAGGTTATCTAAAAGAAAATCATAAACTCATCGAATATTCACAAAGAAATCAAGACGCACACAAATACTTTTTGAAAATCAAATACTTCAAAGATCTGCAACATCCTTTAATGGAAATCAAAAGAGTTCCACATTATTCTACGTTCAATGAACACACTAATCTAACTCTCGAATCACAAAGAACAATTCGAAAAGAAGAATCAAGGGAACAAGCATAATTGCAGTCACATTGTTTATCAATAATTTTTTTTTTATATATATATTTTATTTGTCAATGTAACTAGTTTTTCATATCTCGAAAATTTATTGAAAACACCTCTTACACATGTTAAAATATAAAAAACAAAAAAAACTAATTAAAGGTTAAATATATTGAGTGGTATATCACAAGAACCAAAAGTAGAATTTCCTAAAAATTAAGAGATCAAAAGTGCTATTATCCAATTGGTATTTATTCATAGATTGAAATCATAGATCTCATTCCTCTTTATTCGGTATTTTAAAAAATTATTAAATAGCCATTTTTAGGTTGGCTATTACAATGTAGTCATATTTTAAATTATATTGGCAAAGTAGCTACTTATTAATGCGAAAAAGACAAGTCTAGATAAAACTACCCCTATCTAAAATATGGAAGAATTTCATGAACGACTACTGAACTTTGAATATTTGTAAATTTAAAATTCAGAAATTTTTCATGGAATTTGAATGACATGAATCAGTAGCTCTTACTTGTTGAAGTGTGGTGTGTATTTGAAAACCATGAATTGTCATGTATTTTTGTGGATTTCGCACTAGTAAAGGTTTTAAAACTAGTAATCCATCCTGAATTTTATTTTAAAGGTTAAAATTATTAAAGTATAACGTAAATTTAAAAACTATAATCGTTCATGGATTTTCTTAGATTTTGCACTAGTAAAAATTTAAAAAAAACTAGTAATCTATCCTGAATTTTGTATTTAAAGGTTAAAATTTGCTAAAGTATAATGTAAATTCAAAAATCATAAACCGTTCCTGATTTTTTCTGGATTTTACACTAGTAAAACTTCAAAAATAAATAATTTATCTTGAATTTTGGATTTTGCAGTAGTAAAGTTGAAAATTGCTAAAGTACAATATGAATTCAAAAACAAAAATTATTCATGGAGTTTGTCTATTAAAGGTTCAAAAATCAGAAATCGTTCTTGGATTTTAGATTTTCTACTAGTAAGCTTCAAAATATCTTAAATACAATGTGAATTTTAAAACTAGAAATCGTTCCTAGATTTTGCGCTAGTAAAGGTTAAAAAATCAAAAATCGTTCTTGGATTTTAGATTTTGCACTAGTAAGTTTCAAAATTGCTGAAGTGCAACGTGAGTTCAAAAATCAAGAATTGTTCCTGAATTTTTCGTTATAAAGGTTCAAAACCAGGAATCGTTCTTGGATTTTGCACTAGTAAAAGTTCTAAAATTAAAAATCGTTCATGGGTTTATAAATTCAGCAAATCTTTGAATTCCACTATAGTTCACTGGGCTTCCACTTGTCAAAGCATCGAACTCCAATACTGATTATTGGAGTTGTGTTCCGTGTTTTAATTGAGGGGGGTGGGGAGGGGGGAAAATATCAATTTAATCGAATCAATGGCTACTTTTCCATTTCAATTAAAATTTGGTTAAACTCTAATAGCCGGTCCAAAATGTGGCAAACCCAACTAATTTTTACTTTGATTTTTGGGTTCAAGGCCGTTGGGCCTTCTACTTTTCACCAGTCATACCCATATTTAACTATGGGCTCAAAAGACGACCTGGCCTAGAACTTGCCCTCGCTTGGCCCATCTAACCAAAAGTCTCAATCTTCTTAGCTCTTATGCATGTATATTTAAATTTTTAGATGAATTAAATCTAAATTAGCATTCACTCAATTGCTTAAATTAAAAATAATTGAAATAATCGCTTACATAACAACTTATATATATACATACCTAAATTTTAAGGCGGATGCTATAGGTAAAAGGTCCAAATATATCTCTGATCTATACGAAATGGTTATTGAGCCGAGAGTCTTTCAGAAACAGCATCTCTATCCCCGCAGAATAGGGGTAAGGTCTGCATACACATTACCCTCCTCAGATCTCACTTGCAGGATTTCATTGGGTTGTTGTTGTTCTATACGAATTGGTTATCTATGACCTCCCTTAATAGAAAGATTCAACACCCAGTCCTTGCAGTCACACAACTGATTTAAAATGGATTTGCGGGAAATTGTTTGAGACTGATTAATTAGTAATTAGCCCTAAACATTTGCCATGTGGCTTAAAATCAAACCCATATGTCGAGTTCAAGATACAGGATGAAGAGGCGGCAAAAACTCAAAAGTAGCAAAAGAACTAAAGAAGAAACTGAAAGAAGCCCACTACATTAACATTGGGCCAAAATGGAACTCGACTTTCAGAGTTGCTTTACAATTATGAAACGAGAAACGCATATTTTTAGTCACGCCCAATAATAATAATGGATATAATATATATATATATATATATATATATATATATATATATATATACTAGTGTTAGTGTTAGTGTACGCGCGATGCGCGTGTTCCTTTTATCAATGTGCCCAGACTTTTAAAAGTCACGTAAATAATATTGAAAAAATATATTTGGGTTATAAAATAGAATATAAGAAAATAAATCATAAATTTATGAAAATGGTAAATGTTAAATTGTTGATCCTATTTAGCTAACTCACTGAAGGAAGAAATCATGTCTTATAGAATTATCCAATGTTTATGGATTGTTAATATTAATGAAAATGTGTAGAAGCAAATCAAACTAAAAATATATTGGCACTTAAACAGACCACACCTAAGAAATTAATAAACTAAATGCATGCATATTCTTGAAAATTTTATTTGGAGTTATAATATAAAATTAAAATTATAGCTAGACATTTGAAGTTAGAATATGTTGTGATTATAATACTTGATATTGAATTGGATCCATATGCAACGATGATAATAAAATAAAGTTAGTTCAATATG
>AWOL01S0236216.1:5150-17109 GCA_000715115.1 Nicotiana otophora | reverse complement strand
GAAGGACCTTTTCTCACCAGTTCTTGGCCGAAATCACAACTCCAAAATGTGAGTTGTGACATACGGGCTACATTATTTCAAGTTTGAATCATTCACTTGACTACTAAGCCTACATGCTACTTTTATTTTGAGTTCGAGCAAGCACTCACTCAACTATTATGCCTACGGGCTACATTGCATCGAGCTCGAATCATTCACTCGACTGCTAAGCCTACGGGCTACTTTTATTTCGAGTTCGAGCAAGCACTCACTCAACCATTATGCCTACGGGCTACATTGCATCGAGTTTGAATCATTCACTTGAGTGATAAGCCTACGAACTACTTTTATTTTGAGTTCGAGCAAGCACTCACTCGACCACTAAGCCTACGGGCTACTTCGACCGTTACGCCTACGTGCTGCCTTGCATCGAGTTCGAATCATTCACTCGGCTACTAAGCCTGCGGGCTACTTTTATTTCGATTTCGAGCAAAACTAGTCATTTCTTCAAATTAAAACAAACACTTGACTGTTTAAGCTGAAGGATGTTCGAGCCCGGTAAAGTAAATGGGACTACCCATAAGGCCCGAAGGCAACAGAGATTTAAATTCAAACTATCTATTTATTCTGAAAGGCTATTTTTTCTTCAAAAAGAAGAAAGATTTATATTTACAAATGTTTTGTACAGAGGCGGCTACTCTTCCAAAAGGAAGTTCTTTATACAAAATCCGAAAGTGGTATCAAAAGAATGCAGCGATCGACCTAAGGCCTTAAATGACTCAATCTTCATTGGAGGCCGTATTCTCGGCATCGTCCTCGTCTTCAGACTCCCCCGAGTAATCGGAGTCTTCCTCAGGAAAGGCCAACCTCCGAGCTTTGTTCTCCTCCACCTGGTAACTTCAATCTCGGCCCCTGCATCGAAGCCCTGAGCTCTGACCTCCTCGAGAGCCTCTCTCCGAGCCTGCCACTTTGTGTATTCAACCATGCTCGCAGCTTTGGCTTAGTTAACCTCGACATCGATCCTGAACTGAGCCACTTTGGCATCAGCTCTTTTGTTGGCCTCGATCATTTTAGATCTGGCCACTTCGAGTTCTTTGGCTAAATCTGCTTTATCTAAAGTGGCAAAATCCAACTGATGCTGAAGCTCTTTCATTTTTTCGATCAGCCCCAAAGCATTTTCTTTCGCAGATCAAAGTTGGACATCGGACAACTCCAACTGAGCTTCGACGGCTTCCTTTTTCGAGGCAAGGTTATCCATATATTTTTAAATTCTTTTGCCTCGGCCAATAGCGTATCTACCTGTGAGTTAAGCCATCCAATCTGCTCGATCCTCTGTCGAACCTACAGAATCGGATCGTTAGTAGTTATCTCTTTTTCATCTTCACTATCATGGAACATTCGGAATACCTGCTCAGCCATCTCCTCATGCTCTTCCCGAGCCACTGTCAAATCTGCTCGAAGTTGTTCAATAAGAAGCTTGTACGAGTCACTCTTCTCAGTGAGTCTCCGAACTTCGACATCATGCTGCTCCCTGATTCGAAGAAAGGCTTCGTGATGCAACACCGTAGCATGCAAACAAAAGGAGAAATGTTAGAATTACCTGCAACTCTGTGTAAAGGAAGCGGCGAAAAAGCCATCAGAGTTAACCTATTCAAAGCATGTTGGGCCTCGTTGAAGAGACAGGCGGGCCCCACCGCATTCATTACTGATTGATCTTTTTCGGTCACCAAGGACTGAAGGTAACTAGCAATCCCCACAAGGGAAGAAAAAATTCGGGTATCCGCAGGTACGGAGAGCACTATCTTCTGCCTTCGGTCGGGATCGATACTCGGGGCCAGAAATCGGTCCACCAGTTTATGAATCGATGAAGGCTCGGTGGAACCCGACCACGACACTTTTTGGGGTACCAGCATTCCACCAAAATTGGTAACCTCCTCCGAGGCACCTGATTCGAGCCTCTCCAGAAAATCGTGGATATCGGCCGACTCCTGAATACCCTCATAGGACCGATCCTCCAACATGATGGCCTCTCGAATCATGGCATCCGAAATTTGAGGGGATACGCCAATGTCAACTATCCTGAACGCATCCCTTGAAATATCTACTACTGCCTGAGAGGATCCACCCTCGGTATCCCTTTCAATCATCTTAGCTCGAGAAGGGATAATCTCGGCTTCTTCTTGTTCTGGGATTATGGCCAAGGTTCCCTGATTTGCTTCCACCAAATTGGAAGACTGTTGAATAACAACATTATCTCGTACGCAGGCTAAATTCTCCTCTCCTTCTTTGGGCTCATCCCTTGAATGGCGAACCACTTCCGAAGACATAACACCAGAGCCCCCCTTTGACTTTCGAGATCTCTTAGCCGGGTTTTTCTTTTCAGAGCTCGGGGAGCCCGATACTTCTTTTCTTTTCCTTTCTTTCACCTACTTCAGGATATGAACTTCTTTGCCACCAGATGGCGGCCTCATGACTACATCTTTCCCAAGTCTTACAAAAGGGAAGAGGGAGATTTACCATATAAACCGATGAAGAGACAAGTCGACAAAAATATTTACCATGACTGCTGGCCTCCCATCGACCCTTTGATAATTCGATCCAAGCATGCTCGGAGTACGGTCTCTGCAACACCAGGCTTTCGACCCATTGTCTAAGATCCAGGATCGGTTCCGGCATTCGAGCTACAGCTGTGATAAGGAAAAATGGATCAACAAAATAGAAAGCAATCACAAAACCAAAACGGACAAAGAGAAACATTTACTCACGGATCATATTCCATTTTTCGAAAAATGGCAAGTCATCAGTAGGGATCAGATCCGATGTTCTAATTCGAACAAAACGGTCTATCCAACCCCGATCCCGGGTCTCGTCTATGCTCGAGAATGGCGCTTTGGTTGCTCGGAGAGCAAGCTTGATTAGCCCTCCTCGATAAAGTCGGGGACTGTAAAGACGCATAAGATGATCGAGGGTGAAGATACGGACCTCGACCTTGTTCGAGAAAAATCGAAGAAGAATCACTATCCTCCAAAAGGAATGGTGGATTTAGCCGAGGGTCACATCGTATCTCTTACAAAAGGCAATGATGACAGGGTCTAGGGGTCCCAACGTGAAAGGATAAGTATAAACACTTAAGAACCCTTCGACGTAGGTAGTAATTAATTCATCGGGCGATGGGATTACTACGAGTTTATTATCCCAGTTGCATTCTTGTATGACTTTATCGAGAACGTTTTCGGTGATTGAACATTGGTACCTCAACATCGGCTCACATCGACCCGGTCTCGGAGAAGGCTTTTTAATTTTAAAATTGCCTACGGTCGAACATCCAACCAGAATGAATTCCTCAGGGCGGGGCTCTTCTACATCCTCGCCACCAGCAGGTCGAGATGAAGAAGTGGTCTCTTTTTTCGGAACAGTTTTAGACGTTTTTACCATTTAAAATTTCGTAAATAAAGAATGGAATTATTTAGTGTTCTAAGGAAGAGTTTGCAGTAAAACTCACAGGTTTACAGGCAGATGAAACGGAACTTGAAAAATTTGGAAGATTGAAGATCTAAAAATGATGAATGGTGGAAAGAAAGGCAATTTATAGATTGGAGCAATGACGGTTCAATATCAGAGGTGGCCAACCACCGTCTGACATATTAAATGCCTCGGTAAAACCGAACCGATAGGACAGCTATCACATACGCCAAGGTCGGGATCGATGAAAACATCAGTATATATCTGATCGAGCTATTGGGAAATCATATTGTTTCTCGTCACATCCTTTTCCGAGAAACGAGGGGACTATCTGTGTACGGTCAAAACTGATTTGAGTCAGTCGTACGGACTGGTCAAGACGATAATGTTTCGATCAATGGATATCTGCATAACAAGCTCAGTCAAGGTCCGAAGTAAGGGAGGCGAGCTTCGAGCTTTAAGACCGATCAATGACAAGCTCGATATCATTATCAAGCTCATATCCAAATCGAACTACGAGGCAAAGTGGGGATTATCGAAGATGCATGGACCGACCAATACTCACCTCGAATACCGAGATCCAAAGTCAGAATCGAGCTTGGACCAAGGCCGAGGGCTCGATCCAGTACCGAGCTTGAGCCAGTATCGAGCTCGCAGACTAGGGCCGTTGCAACCGCACTATGGTAGAGAATCTTGGCAGAAATCGAGGAAAAGACAATACATCATGGGCTCTCCACTACGTATTTTTTATTGTATATAAAGTAGAATCCCTCTACTATAAGAGGGACATGGATTGTAAGCAAGGAGGACATGCTGTAACAAAAGATCACTTCTCATATTGAAAGATATCCCCTTGTGCTTGTTTTACTTTATCTTATTCATTCTTTCTGCTCGTTATTCTAATTCTCATAGTCAAGAATACACTTATTTCTATTTCTCTACACGATTTATATCAAATTGTATCGTGTATCCTTAGAACCATACACAAATCTAACGTTTTCCGATTTTTTTGATAAACACTTATATTAATGTTATAATATGTATTTTTGTTTTCGATATTAAACTACACACTAAACCGAGCTGCGATTTGCATGTGCTATGATGGTTTCCACATGGCACGTGTTTGGAGGACAAACCAAGGAATAAACCCTAAAATTAGGGGTTCTGGTAATAAAAGGAAAAGGAAACTAAATGGTTGAAATTAAACCTTATTTAGTCTAATTTAATGGGCAAGTAACAACTTCGTAAAAGATCAAGAAAGGTAGAGTTTTCTTTTGCCATTTACATAAAAGTTGAGTTTTGTCTTAATAAACAATATGGTTGTAAGCTATATATATAATAAACTAATAGAATGTGAAACTTTATATTATACTAAGAGAGAATTTAAATTTTTTTAAAAATAATGGTTTTAAGCACAAAGAAAAAAATTAAATGATAGATAACTAGACAAATCACATGACCAGTTGAAACTCTTATTTATATTAAGAGTGGATTAAGATTTTAAAAAATAATGGATATAAATATAAATAAGAAACTTAAATAAACAGACGAATTTGACATATCGACATGTATATTATAACATTTTTAATCTTTATCCGTAATAATTGCAGTAAATTTGCACTACCATAGTCATAAATAAAAAATATGCATCCAGCTATCTATTTCCAAACACATCTAGAAAAATAGGAGAAAACTCAAACATATAGACCAGACACTGAGAGTGAAGAAGAAAGAGAGTGCAGAAGAATTGAGAAATTCACCTGAACAACTTGAAGCATCGAAGATATAGAAAAATTCAGAAAAGTGATTTTAGTGGCCGCTACCTAATCGGTATACGTGTGGTTTGGCAAAGGCAAAATGTACGCGTGTTTAGTGTCAAATGAGAAGGCCCAAATCGTACAGTACAATTCACACTTCGTTTTGTACAATTAACCATTACAGTGTTCGTCCATCCATGTTCTCTTATATATAGTAGACTATTGCAGATATAGGGTGTAAACCTTCAAAGTTTATGCAGACAGAAAATATCATGATCCAATTCACACTATAGGCCGTGATAGTGCATAACGTCGTCGTTAGGCAAGCCAACGATGAACTATCTAATTAATTGCTAGTTTTATTACTTTTGAAATCATGAATTTTATTTAATAAAAAATCTAAGTATAGAAAGCCATGGTGATATAAAGCATAAATAAAACATAAAAATGAAATGGTGATAATATTAGGCAAAAATCATAAACATCTACTAGAACTTCACAAAATCCGGTATTACATGTGCACAAACAATCTAATAGATAATACAAACCACTACAACTACTGACTGATATGAAATAGACAGAAATATAATATGCAACAGGAAGGAGACTCCGAGTGCTGCAGATCGCATGGGGGAGCAGCTCACCACTAAGTCTCTGTATAATGTGGATGCGCACATGAACGGACACCAGATGTACCTGCCTCAATACCTGCACAATTTGTGCAGAAGTGTAGCATGAATACGTAAATCAACACGTACCCAGTAAGTATCTAGTTTTACCTCAAAGAAGTAGTGACGAGGGGTCTGCATCGACACTTACTAGTGGTAAATAAATAAAGTGCAAGAATTATAAATAGGCATGAAATGCAACAATATCAATGGAATAAGAAACAATAAGTAACGTGATCCTTTAATAAAGTATCAATTTTACTCCCCAAATATCACATGTCATTTCAACAATAAGAACCAACAAGTAAATATCAAATCTCAAGTCATGAAGAAAATATCGTGTATATTCGGACTCCTGGCTGTATTACGCACGAGTTACGACCTGATCCGTAATAATCATGCACATACACTACCGAAGTTGTACGGTCCGATCCAGGGATGCATCTCAAATATACTTCCGATGCGTTCGGACCGAGCCAAGAGAATAGAGAAACTCTTCAAACTACGGGTCACACAACTACAACACAAGGATGACACTCAAAGAAAGCATAATTTTCAACAACCATCAAGTATTCTGCCAAAACTCAAGGTAATAAAAACTCGGCCTAGCATAATACCTAATCATATTACAATTATATATCTAAGTAGTTTAACTAATAGGTTGAGTTCAAATAATACACATATTGTAGGTAAAGTCCTAAGTCTACTCAGACATGAACATGATTTTTAGCTATGTACGAACTCTCGTCACGTCGTGTGTACGTTGCACCCACAACTAGTAACAAATAATAATTTAAGTACCTACGGGGATAATCTCCTCTTACAAGATTAGGCAAGAGACTTACCATATTTTCAAGTAATCTTTTCGGCCCTCAAACTACACTAATATCCATAAACTAATGCTGAGTAACCCGAAACTAGTCAAAAATTGTAGAAACTAATCCCTCTCCATGAAGATCTAAAATAGGCCAAACCAATGTGAAATGAGAGAAAATAAGCTTGAGTCCTGATTATAAAACATGTTTCTGCCTAGTGGTCCTTCTTCGCGATCGCGGAAAGAGCCTCCCGATCATGAAGGCAAACCAGCCATCACCCAGAAAAGACTCCTTCGCGAACATGACAAGGCCATCGCGATCGCGATGCCTAATGTGGCTTACCCTTCACGAACGCGAAGGCTAAAGCATGTCTCCTCCCCTAGCTGGCCTCCCACTACACGAACGCGACCCATCAATCGCGAACGCGAAGGCCAGTAGCCCCAAAGCTTCGCTATCGCGACCCCTATTTCATGAATGCGTAGAACAAAAGTCTACCAACCCAATTCCTTCATCGAGAACACGAAACTACTTCCGCGTTCGTGACGAAAGAAACCAGTAGAAGAAATTCTCTAATTTTGGACTTAACTCCGGGTGGTCTGAAACACACCTGAGCCTCCCGGGACCCCATCCAAATGCCACAACAAGTTCATAAATGTAATTCGGACCAGCTCAAATCCTCAAAACATATTAAACAACATCGAAACCAAGAATCGCATCCTCAAACCAAATTAATCAACTTTTGATCTTCAAACTTCTTTAACTAGCTCCGAACGCGACAAATCATACTTAGACAACTCGTAATGGTGCTAAATTTTACGTGCAAGTCACAAAAAACAATACGACCTATTACTAGGCTCAAAATCCCAAACAGACATCGATATGTTGGGAACGAGGGTCTAGAAAGAAAAACGACTGGTTGGGCCGTTACATTCTCCACATCTTAAACAAATGTTCGTCCTCGAACAGGTCTAGAATCATACCTGGAGTACTGAATAAGTGTAGATATCTGCTCTGCATGTCCTCCTCAGTCTCCCAAGTTGCTTCCTCGATTGGTTAACCCCTCCACTAGACCGTTACAGATAAAACCTTCTTAGACCTATACTGGCAGACCTGCCTATCAACAATAGCAACTGCTCATCCTCATAAACCAAGCTCTCATCTAGCTGAATTGTACTGTAATCTAACACATTTGACCTGTCGGCATTGTACTTCTGGAGCATAACCACTTGGAAATATGGAAAAACTCCTGATTGACTAGGATGTAGAGCAATCCTATAAGAAAACTCTCCAATTCTCTCAAATACCTCAAATGGACCGATGAACCTCAAACCCAGCTTGCCCTTCTTTCCGAACCTCATGATACCCTTCATTGGCGAGACTTTCAAGAGAACCTTCTCGCCCACAATAAATGATAAATCACGCGCTTTCTGATTCGTGACACTTTTGCCTGGACTGAGCNCTTCCAAAACCAAACCAACCATCCTCGCAAGTCTTAAAATAGTAAATGCACATACGAGAAGTCTTAAATAAGGGAATGAGGGTCTAGAAAGAAAAATGACTGGTTGGGTCATTAAATTCTTCACATCTTAAACAAATGTTCATCCTCGAACAGGTCTAGAATCATACTAGGAGTGCTGAATAAGTGTGGATATCTGCTCTGCATGTCCTCGTCAGTCTCCCAAGTTGCCTCTCCGATTGGTTAACCCCTCCACTAGACTGTTACAGATAAAACCTTCTTAGACCTATAGTGGAAGACCTGCCTGTCAACAATAGCAACTACTCCTCCTCATAACCCAAGCTCTCATATAGCTGAATTGTACTGTAATCTATCACATTTGACTGTCGGCATGGTACTTTTAGAGCATAACCACTTGGAAATATGGAAGAACTCCTGATTGACTAGGAGGTAGAGCAAGCTTATAAGCAAACTCTCCAATTCTCTCAAATACCTCAAATGGACCGATGAACCTCAGACTCAGCTTGCCCTTCTTTCTGAACCTCATGATACCTGTTATCAGCGAGACTTTTAAGAGAACCTTCTCGCCCACAATAAATGATAAATCATTCGTTTTCTGATCTGTGACTCTTCTGCCTGGACAAAGCTATACAAATTCAATCCTTTATCAACTTTACCTTATCCAAGGCATCCTTTACCAAATCAGTACCATATAACCTAACTTAGCCGGGCTCAAACCAACTGATGGAGAACAATATCAGCGACCGTACAAGGCCTCTAGTGGATCCATCTCACTGACCGTACAACATCGTCGATAGTATCAAATTTCCTCAACGTCCACGGTAACCCAACTACAAAGTCCATAGTTATGCGCTTTCACTTCCACTCCGGTATAACCATCTGCTGAAGTAGGCCACCTGGACTCTGCTGCTCATACTTAACCTGCTAGCAATTTAGACATTTACCTAGGAACTCAACTATGTCCTTCTTCATCTGTCGCAACCAGTAATGCTGCCTCAGGTCAGGATAGATCTTCGTGGAACCTAGATGAATAGAATACCGCGAACTATGTGCCTCTTCTAGAATTGTCTCCCTCAGGCCATCAGCATTAGGAACACATAGGTGACCCAGTAGTCGGTTAGCTAAGGATTGAATGTCCAAAGCCAATGGTCTCTCCCTGCTGAAATGAATGCCAAAATACCCATATTCTCAGCCTTTTTGCTCAAAGCATCCGCAAAACCACATTCGCCTTGCCCAGATGATAGAGGATAGTACTATCATAATCCTTTAGTAACTCAAGCTACCTGCACTGCCTCAAATTAATATCCACTTAAACAACTGCTGCAAATTATGGTAATCGGTGTAGATCTCACATGACACCCCACAAAGATAATGCCTCAAAATCTTGAGAGCATGAACTATCGTGGCCAACTCCAAATCATACACATGGTAATTCTTCTCATGGGGCTTCAGCTAACGTGAAGCATATGCAATAACTCACCCATTTTGCATCAATACACAACCTAAGCCAACACCTGAAGCGTCGCAATACACAATATATATCTTTGATCTAGAGGACAACACTAACACTGGTGTTGTAGTCAATTCGGTCTTGACCTTCTGAAAGCTCACCTCGCAATCATCAGACCATCTGAATGGAGTACTCTTCTGGGTCAATCTAGTTAAAGGAGCTGCAATAGATGACAAAACCTCCACAAATCAATAATAGTAATAATCTATTAGCCCCAAGAAACTCCTAATTTAAGTCGTTGTGTTAGGACAAGGCCAATCCCCTAGAGGGCAACACTAACACTGGTGGTAGAATCAATCTAAGTCGGTCATATCAGGCAACTGAAGGTTCGTTGTAGTCTCATAACCATATAAATTCACTACATAGGACTGATAAGCTTGACCCACAATAATAGAATCACCCGCAGGCATGGACACATATACAGTAAAACCCAAGGACTCACGAGAGACATACAAATAAGGAGCAAATAAAGAAGATACATATGAATAAGACCCTAGATCGAATAGTATCAAAGCATCCCTACTACTGATAGAAATAATACCTCTGATCACAGCATTTGAGCCCACTACATCTGGTCTGGTTGGAAAGGCATAGAACCTAGTCGGAGAGCTACCTAGCTAGCCTCAATATCTAAGGCGACCCCTACCCACCTGCCCTCCACCTACGGCCGAACGGGTAGTGCGGCAACCTTTGCGGTTTCATGGGCTGATGGCAAAACCTCCTCAGTTAGCCAATCTCCTAGCACTCATAGCAACCTCTTGGTGTGGAAGACTGCTAACCCTGAGTCTGACCTTGGTGATCGGAATACCCATGGTAGAAACACTGAATTGCCGATGGATGATAGATACTCTCTAGAATGGCAATGTAGTAGGTCCATGTTGGAGCACCCCCAAGCAGGCGGTGGTGCTAAATACATGGGCCTACTTGACTGGCCCTTCATAAACTGGCCTCTACCCCCAAATGGGGCACCACTGCATCCGCCAAAATGACAATGACATTTCTCCCTTGTCGTATACAATTGGCCCTAGTTGTGAATACCCTCGATCCTCTGAGCTGTCCCCACAACCTGCTTGTAAGAAGTCCCCATCTAATCCTCTCGGGCCATAGTAACTTGGATACCATAATGCAAGACTACAATAAACCACCACACTCTTTCTGCATCTGTGGGGAGTATCATAAGTGCATGGCGATACAACTTAGAGAATCTCACCTCATAATCAATCACATACATCTGACCTTACTGGAGCTGCTCGAACTGACCCCGTAAGTCTTCCCTCTGAGAGGGTGGAATATGCCTCTCCAAAATGAGTAACGACCCAACTGGTCATTTTAAGAAACTACATTTAGTTCGAAAGCTTGAGGTCATAAGTAGATTTATATGGTATATTATGACTTACGTGTATTATCAATTTTGGTTTTCAGGTGCCTCAGATTGATTTGGAAGAATGATTCTCAACTTGGAAGCTTTAAGTTGGAAGAGTTGACCAAGTTTGATTTTTATATAATTTACCTTGAGTTGGAGTTTTGATGGTCCCTTTGGATCCATATGGTGATTTTGGACTTGGGCGTATGCCCAGATTTGCATTTGGATATTTTTAGAAGGTTAATCTACTATTTGGCGAGAATTGGCAATTTGAAGATTTGGAAAGTTCATAGGTTTGAACGGGAGTTGACTTCGATGTTATCGAGTTTGGATTGTTGTTTTGGGAGTTAGAGTAGGTTCGTTGTGAAAGCATCAGCCACCACATTGGCCTTCCCCGGATGGTACAAAATAGTGATATCATAGTCCTTAAGAAGCTCCAACCATCTCCGCTGACGCAAATTAAGATCCTTCTACTTTAACAGATACTGCAGACTCCGATGATCAGTATAGATCTCACAATGAACCCCATACAAATAATGACGCCAAATCTTCAAGGCGTGAACAATGGCTGCTAACTCAAGATCATGGACATGATAGTTTTTCTCATGGGTCTTCAACTGGCATGAAGCATAGGCAATCACCCTACCCTTCTGCATCAAAACACAACCAATACCTATCCTTGAGGCATCACAATATACAGTGTAAAAACCTGAAGCTGATGGCAAAACTAACACTGGAGTTGTGTTCAAAGCATTCTTGAGCTTCTGAAAGCTCTCCTCACACTCATCCAACCACCTGAATGGAGCACCTTTTTGGGTTAATTTGGTCAAGGGCGATGCAATAGATGAAAATCCCTCCACAAAGCAACGGTAGTAACCCTCTAAACCGAGAAAACTCCTAATATCTGTGGCTGAGGACGGTCTGGGCC
>AWOL01S0236212.1:0-19113 GCA_000715115.1 Nicotiana otophora | reverse complement strand
TACTTTTGACCTTCAAATTTTTTTCAACCTAAACCAAGTAGCATTAGAGCCTATGTTGTGTTGATTCAACTAAATTCACAGTTTTCAGCACGGAACATAAATATACACTATTTTTTCACAATTATTAAATTCTGAACACCGCTATACTAAGTTGGCTGGGACAGATGCGTAACTGTTGTTGTTATATGAAATTCTAAACACATAATTCCAAAAGTTTATTATATATATTCAGTATTAAGAACCTTAATTGTTGAATAAGTCAAGTTTATATCATGGATCTAGCCTCTTTTATTAACAACAACAATATACGCACTGAAATTCTGCAAATGGGGTCTGTGGAGGGTAGTGTGTACACAAACCAAATCGTATCTTGACCTTTGTGAGATAGAGAAGCTGTTTCTGATAGACTCTCGACTCAAGAAAAACATAACCTCAGCAAACATTAAAAGGAAAATATATGCTTATGGCCTTGCATGCACGAGTACCTTCAAGAATTGAAGTGTAGTTATAAGCTTTTTATGTTTATGGTAATGGAAAATTAACTACATCCCAAATTTAAAACAAGTGCAGGTGGTCAATAATAGCAGGCCAGTTACCCGGCAGGACAGACAATGATATCAAGAATTATTGGAACACAAAGCTCAAAAAGAAACTCATGGGATTTGCCTCTTCATCTCAGAAAATCAGGCCATTTCATCATCATCAGCAGCACCAAATAACCACTGGTTATAGTAATTATTACCCACAAATTTTACCATATTCTTCTCCTTCAACAACATTAACAACAATAGCAGCTTATAAATATAGCAACAACACTTTTCCATGCTATGAAACTATTCCTACAATTCCATCAACTAGTTTCTTGAACACTGCTGCAGCTGCTAGTTGTACTTCAGGCATTACAGCTAGTACTTCCCCTCTACTCCAAATTCAAGAAAGTAATTATGTGGGTCCCACTACTACAACTTCTTCTGATGGGAGTGCAGAGTATGAAAATTTGGATTTTCATAGTTATATTTATAATGGGGTTATTGGTAATGAAGATCAGAGTAATTCCAAGTTCTTGATTGAAGGCGGAGGAAAGCCAATGAATGAAAATGGTAGTTATGTTGAACAACAAAATCCATTAGATTATAGTAGTTTGGAGGAGATTAAGCAGCTAATTAGCAGTAATAATAATGTTACATGTAATAGTAACTTGTTTATTGATGAAAACAAGATAGAAGAAAAAGTCATGATGTACTATTGATGATGATATTGAATATTGATGCTGACCTTTTTGAGTACAATTCAGAAGATTTTGCAGTTTGGGAAAGGTGTTTCTTTTTTATGGGGGTGAGGGAGGTGGGTGGGGTGTACTTGCAGATTTACAAGTGTGGACTTGGCTCTTGGGCATGAGACTTCCGACTTTGTGAAATTTGACGAAATTTTCTTTCATGTAATTGAGTAGTTCTTTGTCATAACTATTCTGAGTTTGCTGTCATTGATAGAGCGTTTTTCAAAAATAATAAAGGATAAAATTGATGTATATATTATCCCTTCTTAAACTTATTATTATTTCTTTTACGGTTCTTTTTGTGCATCCCCTTCTTCTTTTGGACAATGATATGTTCGAATCAAAAGATTCACATATCGAGTATCTCATCGGGTATATGTAAGATAAGTATCGAAAAATTTCGAATATCAAGACTTAAAGATATAAAAAATTACCTAATATATTTTTTGTCTTTATTAAAATTTAAATCATATTTTTTTCGTGATTTCACTCATTTTATAAACCTGTCTGTGTGTTAATACTGCTGTCTTAATTGCAACTATTCAAGTATAAGTGTCTTATTAGTCTCTTAGAAACTTGAGAAGCCGTCATATTTCAAGATTCAAACTTCAACACTGAAACATGCACAGTTTAGTTTATCTCATTTGCATATATAACTTGTTGAGTTGTCATGTTGTGAATACTCTCCTCTCCTTTCTCTTTTTTTAATAAAGAAAAATTATAACTGGTCAAGTATTTGACCTTAGATTTTTATGGCCTAACTATTTTTTTTATTGGCTTGATGTTAATATTCATATTCTAGGTTTCTAACCATCGCTTCTTCAATGATTGATTGGCTCGTAAATTGAAAATAAAAATCTAAGCAATAAATGCAAATAATTTGTTTCTTTGTAGAGGATTTAACAAAAAATTAACAAAAGAAAAGGAGTGATTCACACCACGAGTTTCTTGCTAGAAATTAAATTAGTTAGACACCACTGATTAAGACGTCTGATTAGAAAATAATCACAATTTTTTAACATCCATCATTTCTAAAAGGTAATTAACTAATTAATATTTCAAACAATTATTATATGGTTAATAGGCTCAATTCTATAACCATGTTAGCCATGTTCCCATCACTGATAACCCTATGATTAGGACTAATTTAGGCTTGATTAATTAGTAAATGGTTAATAATTTATTTGTCATTAGAGAAATATGTCACTTGTGGCCACAAAGGTCGAACAAAAATTTGAAGTTTATGAATTCAAAATTTTTGTACTATTAAATTATTAGATTTTAAATTAATAATTTATATATATTAAATAATTCTTTTATGATTACAGAATTTGAAACAAAATTAGTGAATTATATTCGGCGGAACCCTAGCTCCCCCTGCTTGTGGGGAACAAAAGACATATTTATAAAAGGTGGGAAATCAAGTCTTTTTGCAGCAAAATGTAAAGAGAATCCTCATAGGGAAACAGTCCAAAAAAATCCAAAAAATTGTGATCTCAGTATTGTGATGCCTTTGCTGTAAAAGTTAGGACAAGTTGAATAATTTAGGGACTCCACAGGAGGGAAATTAATTAAATAAAATAAAACAGTAGGGAGATCTTGATTCTTGAAAGGTGAATGCATTGACTTCTTCACCCATTTTTGTTTTCTTGTGTACATGATAATTTAAAATGAGACTAATTTATTGGGATTTTGCCAGCTATGAGAAAAGTTAATTGTTACTTAATTAAAGAAAGATTGCCATAAATCTTATGGAAAATTGTTCTGTAGGAATGTCTTATTTAGTGGAGTTCAAAAATTTGTCGATTTAGTAGGAAGATTAACTTACTGTAAGGGGCAATGCTGTTCTATTATTATCAATTATAATCCACCAGCAAAGGTGGATTTACACCGTAATCTAGGAGTTTAGGGTAATTCAGTTGTTTTTGTTCTCACACACATATATATATTGAAAGATTCATTAAATATCTATAAATATTTGAGTATGCACTCATTTTGTAATCATATATTAACTTGAGTTCACCGTAGAAAGTCATAAACTTCAAATCTTGGATCCACGGTCCACTTATGTCCACCCAAACATAATATAACGAAGAAAACAAAAACGCCACATGGTGAGTAATTTAGATGGTATTAAAATTTATTTTCCAATTAGAAATTGCAAGTAAAAGTTGCTGTCATATGACCAGGATGTCATGGGTTCGAGCCGTGAAAACAACCTCTTGCAGAAATGAAGGGTAAGACTTTATGATAGACCCTTGTGGTCCAGCTCTTCCTGGAGTCCCAAACCCCACGCATAACGGGAGCTTAGTACATCGGACTGTCATTTTTCCAATTAGAAATTGCAAGAAAGACAGGTCTTTTCTGTTGTTTTATTCTTTTCTACGAATCATCTGGTTTTGATAAATGTATAATCTGAAAACTAACATGTCTCATGTACTCTATTATGCTTATTATTAAGACAGCAAAACACTCCACTCGGATTTAAGAGTCAGTAGCTGAGTAATTAATATTTTTCTTTCATTTTCCTTATTTCGAAGTGAGCAGTGACGGTGGAGTCAAGAATTATGAAGATGAAAAGATAAAAAGAGAGAAGAACCATGAAATTAAAAAATTACACCGAGCTGAGTAATGTGTCGCATAAAATTGCGGAACTGTAATTTAGGGTTTCGAATTCAAGCTCTGGATATGAGAAAAGTTCTTATAAGGACCCTCTATTGAAAACCAAAATAAGAACTCTTTGCAAGTGTATAACTGTGAAAATAATTTGTTTTCATAGATATCTCAGTTTATTCTCTGGTTAACTAATCTGACTCAAAGAAAGGACATTTTTAGTTATGCAACCAAACTAAAACACAAAGATTTTAATGAAAAAGAACCTTATAAGCTTTTTATTGTCTCCGGTTATTTTTTCTATTTCGTCGCTCGGTCGTGATGTCATTAAGAAAGGATAACAACTTGTTTGGATGGTTGTTATTTACCGTTTTATATTGTACTGTATAATATTGTACTGTATTGTATTGTACTATATCGTTTTGATGATATAATATTTGGATAGATTGCATTATTTGACATCATTTCATGATGTCATGCATCAACAATATAAAGAATAAACTTTAATATTATAAAGAAAAAGTAAGATACGATGTATAATTATTATATTAAAAAAAATAGTAAAGAATAAAATAAGATTATTTAATAATAAAAAGGGCAAGATGAGAGAAAAAAATAATATAACGACGCGACTACACAAATCGGTCGTTAACAAAATGACATTTTTCGTCGTTACGTAATGACAAATTTATGGATATGATACAATAAAATTTAAATAACAATCAAAACAAATATTATATTTAAATTAAAATAACAATATGATACAATATAATAGCTAATCACTATCGGCGTAAACTGTCTCAAGCAAATGTTTAGAATTTCAAGAACTAAATAAGTTTTTATCCAAACTAAGCATTTGAACAAAAGTACAATTTGACTTTTAAAAACCTACTTTATTGAAGTAAAGTAATAATTATAAATACAACATAATGCCATGGTAAAGCAGCATTTGTGTTTGCAAAACTTTTTGAGTAATTAAAAGCAGTCCTAAAAGTTGATACATAAAATTCCACAATGTTTTTTTTTCTTTTTCAAAAGCATGGGTAGAAAGTTTAGGCCTTATGAGACTAAAGTAAGCCACTCTTTCCCCATGGTTACAATTTACAAAAACAAAGGGCGATGTACACCCTTCTGCTGTTGCTTTAAGACTTTTCCTTTAGTTAGAGTCAATGCTTCAAAATCTTTTTTGTCTTATTCAAGTTAGAAAATTAATTTTGAACCTTTTAGCCAAACATCTATCAAAAATAACTTCTCTGGCTTCACAAGATATGAAGTAAGCAATGACAGATTTATATATTTAATTACGGGACACGTGAACCCATGGTCTCTTTGTAAAAATAGATATTTTATATATATATTTTTAAAAATTGATATGATATTAACTGTTGGCATCCATGTTCCAAGAAAGTTGAATGGTGCACCTGGTTAAAGATTGAGTATTTACCAAGAGGTATAGGGATCTATTCCCACTAGATAAATTTTGTCTTTTTTTTTTAGTAGTGCCATATACTAGGAATCCTAAATCCGCCTTTGGGTATACATTAACCCCCCGAGACCCTACACTCTGTGAATATACTGAGTATGTTGTTGTCGTCCCCCAAACAAAGATGGAGTATTATCACTTTTAGACTTTTAGCATGCGGCATAAACTATTTATATTCGATAGCCGAAAAAATATATAAAAATATATATTTTTCGGCTATTATTTTGAGAGTGACCATACAATGTCATTTGCACAACAAAAAGATCGGAAGAACATGATGAAGTAGAAAAACCTACAAATAAAAGAATACCTTCAAAAGTTTCTCCTGAATCAAGATGCACCTTTCTCTAGTTGATGTTCTAAACTTGTCATTTACATGGTAGTCAAACTATTCTTGGATAAGTAGGAATCTTTCATCATTTTTTAATCAAACAACGTAAGGAAGTACAATTAAATGACGTAATCAGGCCAAGTTATGGAACAAAATCTAACAATATCATAGACCTTTGATTTTAAAATAAGGAAAGTGATAATAATGTTTAAGTGAAGAAAATATAAATCTTCTAATTTATAATAGATTATACCATCCAAAATAAACTAGAACGCAGATGCCAACTTGTTAAGGTTAGCATTGTTGAAATTATAGCTATTCATCTACGATAAGCAAGATTTCCCACTATTAGGAGTTATTGTGACTGCCTTATAACATTGCTGTATTTACTGTATCTACTGCATAGGTTGTTATTTTGTTTCTATCATTTGAGGAGTATTTTATTTTATTTTCCTTGTTTTCTGGTTTGTTACCACTGTAGGATGAGCTTTCTCATAGGGACTCTGTAACTTGTTTGTGTATATAATCAACTCATCATCATTCAATAAAATCATCTTTTTTGTTCATCTTGCTCTTATATGGTATCAGAGCAGTCTCCTTGACTCTCACGAGTTTTTTTTCGACCCTCTGACTACCACCACAGGTTCACACTTAAAATGGCCCCTAACGTAACAAATGCTGACTCCACTAGCAATAACTCTAGTGTTATTGTTCAATTCAATCCTGTGTCGCAGCGGCCGATAAAGCTTGTTGGTAGCCATAACTTTGCGACATGGAAAGCCCAGATTTCCATGCTCATGCGTGGGCACAATCTGTTTGGTCATCTTGATGGTTCTTCTCCCACTCCTTCGATAACTATCGCACAAAATGATAGACAAGTGGAGAATCCAAACTACAACATTTGGTTCTGTCAAGATCAGTTGATCCAGAATGCCATAACAGCTTCTGTCGATCTGATGATAGCTGCAATTGTGGCTGCGCCTCCACTGCTAAACTTGCCTAGGACTCCATCCACATGGATTATGCCAACAGGTCCCAAACGCGAGTCTTTAGCCTTCGCGATCAGCTCCCCTGGCCTCTCGCGGCTCTAGTAGGGGGGCGCGAGTACCTGGTCGTCAGATCCTCCGGTACGGGTCCTCACCATCCGTGAGAAAGAATAGAATACAGAAATTTAGAATTTTTTGATGTCAACAAATTTCGTACGACAATGAATCAAAGAAGTATAGTTTTTTTCCCTAACAGTTCCATAACCTCCCGAAGATAAGTACACACGTCTCCATACCGATCCGCGAGACCCCAATAAACCGACTTATGACTCACGACACCTATAAACCTAGGGCTCTGATACTAACTTATCACGACCCAAACTCCATCCGTATAACGTCGTGATGACACCTAGTCTTTACGACTAGGTAAGCCTAACAAATTGCGGAAAATAACAAAACGAACATAAAACTTGGCAACTAACAATAGTGGATAACTGAATAACTAGTAACAATACCGCTCGGCATGTACAATAACCAATACTCTATAAATACACAGTCTTTCCAAAATCCGAAACATCATAAGTCACAAGCTACAGAAGGAAACTAGTATCTCTATACACCAGAGTCTAATAAAAGAAGTGCGGAAGGTAAATGACATATGGGAGAATAGAGGGGGATTCCGAGGTTTGCGGATGCGAGCAGATGTACCTTGAAGTATCCAGAACAATAGCAAATGCACAACTAATAGCGAGGCTGGTACGATGAACCTGGATCTGCACACGAAAACATATGGAGAAGAGTAGCATGAGTACACCACAATGGTACCCAGTAAGTGCCAAGCCTAACCTCGGTCGAGTAATGACGAGGTCAGGTTAGGCCCACTGCTATATAATAAATAAAGCAGGGGAATATAACAGTATATTAAGAGACTGGAATTTAACAAAAGGAAAACACAGCAAAAATAGCAGTACAACATAGGGGTAAACAATAGGGTATTTTTCGAGATACCGTCTCGTAGTCCCAAAGTAAATAAGCAAAGAGATCTCCCGAGGTACCGCCTCGTAGTCTCAAAAGTAAATGTGTAGGAAGAACTCCCGAGATACCGCCTCGTAGTCTCAAATGTAAATATGCAGGGAGAGCTCCCGAGGTACCGCCTCATAGTCTCAAAAATAAATATCCAGGGAGAACTTCCAAGGTACCGCCTCGTAGTCTCAAAAGTAAACGTGCAGGGCGAACTCCCGAGGAACCGCCTCGTAGTCTCAAAAGTAAACACACAGCTCAAACCGATAAATACAATAATTATCAGCAAGATTTCTACCGTTATACTGATAAGAAACAAGGAAAAGTAGGAAATCAACTAGGCATGATTCACAAAGTTCAAATAAGCAGTTAAAGTACGTAGACATGCGATATTAGACTAAACAGGATAACTACACATATTGGAATAGCTCAATTAAGAATTAAAACACACTAATACTCATTTAAACGGTATAACTCAAATTAAAGGAAAACTATAGGTTGCTACTCAGTAAAATAAATAGAATTTTACAACAAATAGCCCGTATGCGTACTCGTCACCTCACGTACACGATGCTCACATATCACAACAGTACCAAATCCTAAGAGGATTCCCCCCCCCCCCCCCCCACAAGGTTAGGCAAGCCACTTACCTCGAACCAAGCTCAATCAGTCAGTAACAATGCCTTTTCCATGAATATCCGACTCCGAATGCCCTAAATCTAGCCAAAATCAATTACATACCATAAATACAACTATAAGAAACTAATCTAATTAATGAAATCAAAGCTAAAGCAAGAAATTAGAAAATCGCCCCAAAAAGCCTCCCTG
The DNA here is from genome assembly GCA_000715115.1 of Nicotiana otophora. Taxonomy (NCBI): domain Eukaryota; kingdom Viridiplantae; phylum Streptophyta; class Magnoliopsida; order Solanales; family Solanaceae; genus Nicotiana; species Nicotiana otophora. The sequence continues at coordinate 10,576 of AWOL01S0236212.1, read as the reverse complement.
GGCCCATGTCTCGGAATCGGGTAAAGGTTACAAAATATGAACACTCATTCACTCATGAGCCTAGTTATGTAATGTTTTTTGGAATCCGACCTCAATTTAAGGTCTAAATCCCCATTTTACAAAAATCCCTAATTCTACCCAAAACCCCTATTTTCCACCATGAAAACACAAGATTTTTGGTTGAAATCTTAGGAAATGTAGAGAAAGCTTGAAAGTAACTAGTTTAGAATCACTTACCAATGATTTGGGGAAGAAAGGTTCTTTGAAAAATCGCCTCTAGGGTTTCTTATTTTGAAAATTTGAGAGAATGAACCAATATCCCGTCTAAGTCCAATTTTGATCAGTTGCAGATGTCTTATTTGTGATCGCAAATGCGAACCACAAAAATGCGAAGAATCATTCGCAAATGCAAAGATCTTCACATCTCTGCTTTCATCGCAAATGCGATAAATTGTTCGCAAATGCGAACTGGCCTGATCGCAAATGCGACCTATTGATCGCAAATGCGAAGTAGCTCCCCCCAGTCCCTATCGCAAAAGCGAAGACCTGGTCGCAATTGTGCAACTGGGTCTCTTCGCAAATGCGAAGGTTATGTTTGCAAATGCAAAATTGACAGGTTTGCTGCCATATCGCAAATGCGAGGCATGACCTCGCAAATACGAGATCAGAGGCTTGCACCAGAACTGAGACACACCAGCAATATTTTCTAAGTCTAATCCACTCCATAACCTATCCGAAACTCACCCGAGCCCTCAGGGCTTTAAACCAATTATGCACACAGGTCTAAAAACATCATACGAACTTGCTCGCGCGATCAAATCGCCAAAATAACACCTAGAACTACGAATTTAGCATCAAATCAAAGGAAATTTTCAAGAAAAATTTGAAACTTTTAGTTTCACAACCGGACGTTCGAATCACGTCAATCTCGCAAAATTTGACAGACAAGTCATAAATATAGTATTGGACCTATACCGTATTTCGGAACCAAAATGCAGACCCTATATCCAAAAAGTCAAACATTAGTCAAATATTTCAAAATAATTACATCAAATAATACTGAGCAATAATAGCATATTGGGGCAACAACCACTCCATGCCCAAGATTACAACAAAGTCTACCATACTGAGCAATAATAAATCAGCTCTGGTCTCAAAACCACTAAGAGCAATCAAACACGACCGATACACGTGGTCCACAACAAGAGAATCTCCCACAGGAGTAGACACATAAACAAGGGAACTCAAGAAATCACAAGATACGCCCAAATACGGGGCAAAATAAGAGGACGCATAGGAATGAGTGGAGCCTGGATCAAATAAAACCGACGCATCTCTATGACAGACCAGAACAATACTTGTAATGACAGATTCGGAAGGAATTGCCTCTGTACGAGCCAGAAGAGCATTATACCTGGCCTGACCTCCCCCTCTAGGGCGACCTCGACCTCCTCGACCTCCACCTCAAGCTGGCTGATCAGGTAGTGCGGTAGAAGGTACTGGAATCATAGCTAGAGGACCCAATGGAGCACACGGTGGCTGAGAAGTTTGTGGAGGTACACCCCTCCTAAGTCTGGGGCAATCCTTTACCATATAGCAGGTGTCACCACACTCAAAACAAGCTCTCAGAGAGCGTGGCTGCTGTGACTGTCCCGGGCCAGGTCTACTGGACTGACCGCTAAAAGCACCCTGTGCAGGAGGCACACTAGACACTAGCGGTGCATAACAAGGCTCCTGAGGCCTCGAAGGAGCTGGAATACCACTGATGGCTGGAAGAGCTGAATAAAAGGGGCGACTCGCATAACCCCTACCATGGCGAACTACAGTTGGGGCACGAGTACCACTGTAAGTTCCAACCTCTCGAGACCTCTTGGCCTACCTCTCCTCTCTATCCCTAGCGAGCATGCCCTCCAATCTCCTAGAAATACTCACAACATGCTGGTAAGAATTATCTATCTCCAACTCCCGAGCAATGCTAAGCCTGATACTGGGGTGGAGTCCCTCGATAAACCGACGAACACTCTCTCGAACTATGGCAATCAAGGCTGGTGCATGTCGGGCCAAATCACTGAAACTAACTGCATACTCTGACACAATCATAACATCCTGGCGTAGCTACTCAAACTCCGCACGCCATGCGTCCCTGAGGCTCTGAGGGACATTCTCTCTCTAAAACATGTCCGACAACTGAGTCCATGTAAGTAAAGCTGCCTCAGCCGAACTACTCAACTCATAAGCACGCCACCACTGATATGATTGCTTCTCTAAGCTGGAATATAGTAGGGGGCACGGGTGCCTGGTCGTCAGATCCCCCGGTACGGGTCCTCACCATCTGTGAGAAAGAATAGAATACATAAGTTTAGAATTTTTTGATGTCAACAAATTTCACACTACAAGGAATCAAAGAAATATAGATGTTTTTCCTAACAGTTCCATAGCCTCCCGAATATACGTACAGACGTCTCCATACCGATCCGTGAGACTCTAATAAATCGGCTTGTGACTCGCGACACCTATGAACCTAGGGCTCTGATACCAACTTGTCACGACCCAGACTCCCTCTGTATAACGTCGTGATGACACCTAGTCTCTACGACTTGGTAAGCGTAACAAATTGCGGAAAATAACAAAACGAAAGTAAAACTTGGCAACTAACACCAGTGGATAATTGAATAACTAGTAACAATTCCCCGACATGTAAAATAACCAATACTCTATAAATACACAATCTTCCCAAAACACAGAACATCATAAGTCATAAGCTACAGAAGGAAACTAGTATCTATATACACCAGAGTCTAATAAAAGAAGTGCGGAAGGTAAATGACATAGGGGAGAATAGAGGGGGACTCTGAGGTCTGCGGCCGCGAGCAGATGTATCTTGAAGTCTCTAGAACAATAGAAAATGCACAACTAATAGCGAGGCTGGTATGATGAACCTGGATCTGCACACGAAAACATGTCCAGAAGAGTAGCATGAGTACACCACAATGGTACCAGTAGGTGCTAAGCCTAACCTCGGTCGAGTAGTGACGAGGTCATGTCAGGCCCACTGGTATATAATAAATAAAGCAGAGGAATATAACAGTATATTAAGAGTCTGAAATTTAACAAAAGGAAATCACAGCAAAAATAGCAGTACAACACAGGGGGTAAACAACAGGGGATCTCCCGAGATACCGTCTCGTAGTCCCAAAGTAAATAAGAAAAGAGATCTCCCGAGGTACCGCCTCGTAGTCTCAAAAGTAAATGTGGAGGGAGAACTCCCGAGGTACTGCCTCGTAGTCTCAAAAGTAAATATGCAGGGAGAGCTCCCGAAGTACCGCCTCGTAGTCTCAAAAGTAAATGTGTAGGGAGAACTCCCAAGGTACCGCCTCATAGTCTCAAAAGTAAACGTACAGGGAGAACTCCCTAGGAACTGCCTCGTAGTCTCAAAAGTAAACACACAACTCAAACCGATAAATACAACAACTAACAACAAGATTTCTACAGTTATACTAATAAGAAACAAAGATAAGTAGGAAATCAACTAGGCATGCTTCACAAAGTTCAAATAAGCAGTTAAAGTACGTAGACATGCGACATTAGACTAAACAGGATAACTACACATTTTGGAATATCTCAATTAAGAATGAAAACAAATTAATACTCATTTAAACGGTATAACTCAAATTAAAGGAAAAACACAGGTTGTTACTTAGTAAAATAAATCGGGTTTTACAACAAATAGCCCGTATACGTACTCTTTACCTCACGTATACGATGCTCACATATCACAATAGTACCAAATTCTAAGGGGATCCCCCCCCACAAGGTTCGGCAAGCTACTTACCTCGAACCAAGCTCAATCAATCGATAATAATGTCTTTTCCATGAATATCCGACTCTGAATGCCCCAAATCTAGCCAGAATTAATTACATACCATAAATACAACTATAAGAAACTAATCTAATTAATGAAATCAAAGCTAAAGCAAGAAATTAGAAAATTGCCCCAAAAAGCCTCCCCGGGCCCACGTCTCGAAATCGGGTAAAAATCATAAAATATGAACACACTTTCACTCACGAGCCCAGTTATATAATTTGTTTTAGAATCCGACCTCAATTTGAGGTCTAAATTCCCATTTTACAAAAATCCCTAATTCTACTCAAAACCCCCAATTTTCACCATGAAAACACAAGAGTTTTGGTTGAAATCTTAGGAAATGTAGTGAAAGATTGAAAGAAACTTGTTTAGAATCACTTACCAATGATTTGGGGAAGAAAGGTTCTTTGAAATATCGCTCTAGGGTTTCTTGTTTTGAAAATTTGAGAGAATGAACCAATATCCCGTCTAAGTCTCATTTTGATTAGTTGCAGATGTCGCATTTGCGACCTGGGGTTCGCAAATGCGAAGAATCAATCACAAATGCGAAGATCTTTACATCTTTGCTTCCATAAACAATGCGATAAATTGTTAGCAAATGCGAACTGGCCTGATCGCAAATGTGACCCATTGATCGCAAATGCGAAGTAGCTCCACCCCAGTCCCCATCGCAAAAGTGAAGATCTGGTCACAATTGCTCAACTGGGTCTATTCGCAAATGCAAAGGTTATGTTCGTAAATACGAAATTGACAGGTTTGCTGCCATATCTCAAATGCGAGGCCTAACCTCGCAAATGCGAGATCAGAGGCCTGCACCAGAACTGAGACACACCAACAATATTTTCTAAGTCCAAGCCACTCCGTAGCCTATCCGAAACTCACCCGAGCCCTCAGGGCTCTAAACTAATTATGCACACAAGTCTAAAAATATCATACGAACTTGCTCGCGTGATCAAATCGTCAAAACAACACACACCTAGAACTACGAATTTAGCATCAAATCAAAGAAAATTTTCAAGAAAATTTAAAACTTCTATTTTCACAACTGGACGTTCGAATCACGTCAAACCAACTCCGTCTCTCGCCAAATTTGACAGACAAGTTATAAATATAGTATTGGACCTATACCGGGTTCCGAAACCAAAATACAGACCCGATATCTAAAAAGTCAAACATTGATCAAACATTTCAAAGTCAATAAGCCTTTAACTTTCAAATTTTAACAAAGTGCGATAATTCGAGCTAGGGACTTACGAATTCGATTCCGGATATACGCCCAAGTCCCACATCACGATGCGGACCCAACGAGACCGTCAAAACATGAATCCGGGTCCATTTTCTTAAAACGTTGACCGAAGTCAACTCAAATGGATTGTAAGACAAAAATTTCATATCTTCTCAATTTTTAACATAAAAGCTTTTCCGGAAAAACACCCGGGTTGCGCATGCAAATCGAGGAAAGCTAAAATGAGGTATTTAAGGCTTCAAAGCGCAGAATTAGGTTCTAAAACATAAGATGACCTATCGGGTCATCACATTCTCCACCTCTAAAATAACCGTTTGTCCTCGAACGAACTTAGAAAAGTACTTGGGCTGGTGAAAGGTGGGTATATCTACTCCGCATGTCCGACCCCGACTCCCAAGTAGCTGCCTCAATGGGCTGACCTCTCCACTGAACTCGGACTGAAGGATAACTCTTCGACCTCAACTGATGAACCTGCCGGGCTAGAATAGCCACCGACTTCTCCTCGTAAGTCAAATCCTTGTCCAACTAGACAGAGCTGAAATCTAACTTGTGAGACGGATCGTCGTGATACTTCCGGAGCATCGAAACATGGAATACTGGATGAAATCATGCTAGGTTGGGAGGCAAGGTAAGCTCATAAGCAACCTCCCCAACACGTCGCAACACCTCAAATGGGCCGATAAGCCTTGGGCTTAGCTTGCCCTTCTTTCCGAACCTCATAACACCCTTCATAGGTGACACCGGGAGCAAGACGCGTTCCCCAACCATGAATGAAATATCATGAACCTTCTGATCCGCATAACTCTTCTGTCTCGACTGGGCTATGCGAAGTCGATCCTGAATCACCTTAACCTTTTCCAAAGCATCCTAAACCAAATCTGTACCCAATAATGTAGCCTCGGCCGGATCGAACCAACCCACTGGAGACCGATACCGCCTACCATACAGAGCCTCATACAGTTCCATCTGGATGCTCGACTGATAACTGTTGCTATAGGCAAACTCCGTAAATGGCAAGAATTGATCCCAAGAACCTCCAAAATCTATCACACACGCACGGAGCATATCCTCTAATATTTGAATAGTGTGCTCGAACTGTCCGTCCGTCTGAGGGTGAAATGCTGTGCTCAGCTCCACGCGAGTACCTAAATCATGCTGTACGGCCCTCCAGAACTGTGATGTAAACTGCGTACCCCGATCAGAGATGATAGATACCAGAATGCCATGAAGCCTGACGATCTCGCGAGTATAAATTCGAGCCAGCTACTCGGAAGAATAGGTAGTCATCACAGGAAGGAAATAAGCTAACTTGGTCAGCCTATCTACAATAACCCAAATTGCATCAAACTTCCCTAGGTCCGTGGAAGTCCAACCACAAAATCCATAGTGATCCGCTCCCATTTACACTCCGGAATCTCTAACTTCTGAAGCAACCCACCTGGATGCTGATGCTCATACTTCACATACTGGCAATTTAGACATCGAGTTACATACTCCACTATGTCCTTCTTCATCCTCCTATACCAGTAATGCTGCCTCAAGTCCTGTTACATTTTCGCAGCACCCAGATGAATGGAGTACCGCAAACTGTGAGCCTCCTAGAGAATCAACTCACTCAACCTATCTACATTTGGTACACATAGCCTGCCCTGCATCCTTAATGCACCATCATCCCCAATAGTGACCTCTTTAGCATCACCGTGGTGAACTGTGTCTCTAAGGAAAAATAGATAGGGGTTATCATACTGACGCTCCCTGATACGATCATAAAGAAAAGACCGAGAGACCACACAAGCCAATACTCGACTTAGTTTAAAAATATCCAATCTCATAAACTGGCTGGCTAAGGCCTGAACATCTAATGCCAATGGCCTCTCTGATGCTGGTAGATATGCTAAACTCCTAAACTCTCTGCCCAGTGACTCAATGCATCGACCACTACATTGGCCTTCCCCGGATGGTACAAAATGTTAATATCATAATCCTTAAGCAGCTCCAACCACCTCCGCTGATGCAAGTTAAGATCCTTCTATTTGAACAGATGCTGCAAACTCCGGTGATCGGTGTAGATCTCACAAGGGACACTGTATAAATAGTGCCGCCAAATCCTCAAGGCATGAACAATAGCTGCTAACTCAAGGTCGTGGACATGATAGTTCTTTTCATACACCTTCAGTTGTCTGGACACATAGGAAATGACCCTACCATCCTGCATCAACACCGTACCAAGACCAATCCGCGACGCATCATAATATACAGTATAAGACCCCAAACCTGTAGGCAATACCAATACTGGGGCTGTAGTCAAAGCTGTCTTGAGTTTCTGCAATGTCTCCTCATACTCTTCTGTCCACTTGAATGGAGCACCTTTCTGGGTCAGCCTGGTCATAGGTGCTGCAATAGATGAGAATCCCTCTACAACACGACGGTAATACCCAGCCAAACCAAGAAAACTCTGGATCTCCGTAGCTAATGATGGTCTAGGCCAACTCTGCTCTACTTCCACCTTCTTCGGATCCACCTTGATCCCATCACTCGATACTACATGACCCAAGAATGCCACTGAGCCTAGCCAAAACTCACACTTTGAAAATTTTGCATATAACTTCTTTTCTCTCAAGGTCTGAAGCACAGTCCTCAGGTGCTGCTCATGATCCTCCCGAGTTTGAGAGTATACCAGAATGTCGTCAATAAACACAATGACGAATGAGTCAAGATAGGGCCGAAACACACTGTGCATCAAGTGCATAAAAGCTGATGGGGCATTGGTCAGCCCAAAAGACATCACAAGGAACTCGTAGTGACCATACCGAGTCCTGAAAGCAGTCTTTGGGATATCTTGCTCCCGAATCTTCAACTGATGATAGCTGGAATGTAAATCAATCTTGGAAAACACCCTGGCACCCTCTAGCTGATCAAATAAATCATCAATACGAGGTAATGAATACTTGTTCTTCACTGTGACATTGTTCAACTGGCGGTAATCAATACACATCCGCATAGAACCATCCTTCTTCTTTACAAATAAAATAGGAGCACCCCAAGGTGACACACTGGGCCGAATGAATCCCTTATCAAGCAACTCTTGTAATTGCTCCTTCAACTCAGGATGAGCTATACGATACATAGGAATAGAGATGGGCTGAGTGCCCGACAACAAATCAATGCCAAAATCAATATCTCTATCGGGCGGCATGCCCGGAAGATCAGCTGGAAAAACATTTGGAAAGTCCCTCACTACCGGGACTGACTCAACTGTAGGAGTATCAATACTGGCATCTCTCACATAAGCTAGATACGCGTCACACCACTTCTCAACCATTCGCTGAGCTTTAAGGAATGAAATAACTCCGTTGGGAGTATACTCTAAGGTACCTCTCCACTCTAATCGTGGTAATCCTTGCATAGCCAGCGTCACGGTCTTAGCGTGACAATCAAGAATAGCATAATGGGGTGACAACTAGTCCATGCCCAAGATTACATCAAAGTCTACCATACAGAGTAATAATAAATTGGCTCTGGTCTTAAAATCACTAAGAGCAATCAAACACGAACGATACACGTGGTCCACAACAAGAGAATCTACCACAGAAGTAGACACATAAATATGGGAACTCAAGGAATCACGCGATACGCCTAAATACGGGGCAAAATAAGAGGACACGTAGGAATAAGTGGAGCCTGGATCAAATAAAACTGACGCATCACAGACCAGAACAATACCTGTAATGACAGAGTCGGAAGCAACTGCCTCTGTACGAGCCGGAAGAGCATAATACCTGGCCTGGCCTCCCCCTCTAGGGCGACCTCGACCTCCCCGACCTCCACCTCGAGCTGGATGAGCAGGTGGGGTGGTAGCTGGTGCTGGAATCATAGCTTGAGGACCCGGTAGATCACGCAGTGGCTGAGAAGTCTGTGAAGGTGCACCCCTCCTAAGTTTGGGGCAATCCCTAACCATATGGCGAGTGACGCCACACTCAAAACAAGCTCTCAGAGAGCGTGGCTGCTGTGACTGGCTCAGGCCAAGTCTACTAGACTGACCGCTAAAAGCACCATGTGTCGGAGGCACACAAGACACTGGCGGTGCATAATAAGGCTTCTGGGGCCTCGAAGGGGTTGGAATATCACTGACACATAGAAGAGCTAAATGAACGGGGCGAATCGCACAACTCCTACAATGGCAAACTACAGCTGGGGAACAAGTAACACTGTAAGTGCCAGACTTTCGATACCTCTTGGCCTCCCTCTCCTCTCTATCCCGAGCGAGCATGCCCTCCAATCTCCTAGCAATACTCATAACCTACTAGTAAGAAATATCCATCTCTAACTCCCGGGCCATGCTAAGCCTGATACTGGGGTGGAGTCCCTCGATAAACCGACGAACCCTCTTTCGCACTATGGCAACCAAGGCTGGTGAATGTCGGGCCAAATCACTAAAACGAATTGCATACTCTGACACAGTTATAGCACCTTGGCGCAATGGCTCAAATTCCATGCCCCATGCGTCCCTAAGGCTCTGAGGGACATTCTCTCTAACACATGTCCGAGAACTGAGTCCATGTAAGTGAAGCTGCCTCAACCGGACTACTCAACTCATAAGCACGCCACCACTGATAGGCTACTCCTCTAAGCTGGAATGTAGTAAAAGAAACCCCACTCGACTCTGCTACGCCCATAGTATGGAGAATACAGTGACACTCCTCCAGAGAACCCTGGGCATCCTCTGACGCCAATCCACTGAAGGTAGGAGGGTGGTACTTCTTGTACCTCTCAATCTGAGCTGCTCCGCCTAAAACACTGCTGCCTTAACCTTGGGTTGAACTGGAGCTACCGGGTGCACTGGTATGATCTCTAGATCCTGGTCTACCTGAACTCGCTGCTTTGGGGTACCGGCGACTGGAGTCTATGCTCTTCCCTCGCCCTAAGATGTGGCAGGAGAAAGTGGAATCAATCCAGCCTGAGCTAAGGTGCTGAATATGCTCAGAAACTGGGCTAGAGTCTCCTGGAGGGCTGGTACAACAACAGGAACCTCAGGTGCCTGCCCTCTAGCTGGAGCTACTGGGGGCTCCTCTGTAGCAGCTCATACGGGTGCTCTGGCTACACTGCGTGGACACCCTCAGCCTCTACCCCAGCCCCGGCCTCTCGCGGCTCTAGCATGGGGCGCGGGTGCCTGGTCGTCAGATCCTCCGGTACGGGTCCTCACCATCTGTGAGAAAGAATAGAATATAGACGTTTAGAATTTTTTGATGTCAACAAATTTCGCACGACAATTAATCAAAGAAGTATAGGTTTTTTTCCTAACAGATCCTTAGCCTCCCGAAGATAAGTACAAACGTCTCCGTACCGATCCGCGAGACTCTAATAAACCGTCTTCTGACTCACGACACCTATGAATCTAGGGCTCTATGTCACGCCCCGAACCTAGGAGCGAGACCAGCACCCGGTGCCTCACCTAACCTGGCGTA
>AWOL01S0236148.1:0-12880 GCA_000715115.1 Nicotiana otophora | reverse complement strand
GGTTGGGCGCAGGTGCGAACTCGCAAAAGCGAGCATTTGGTCGCAGGTGCGAAGTTGGCTTGGCCCATCTGGGATCGCAGGTGCGAGGTGAGGGCCGCATTTACGCGTCCGCATATGTGGAGGTTCGATCGCAGAAGCGGACATGGTCCGCAGGAGCGTATGCGAGGAAGCGCTCCTAGCCCGCAGGAGCGGAAGCGCAGATGCACGTTCAGTCCGCAGAAGCGGAGGATGCTGGCCTTAGTGTGGGCCGCACCTGTGATGAAAATTCTGCAGGTGCAGAGCCGCAAATGCGGCTATGGACTAGCAAAAGCGGAAGTGCTGGCAGAATAGTTTGAAATCGAGAGTTTGCCATTTTCTTCATATTTTGAGATATAGAACTCAGAATTGAGACGAAAGTTTGAGGGATTTTCAGAGAAAACATTTGGATAAGGAGTCTACACTTATTTTTTATTAATGTCCCCTAATATATCATTAATTTCTTCATTTAATTAAGGATTTGAGTTATGAAATTTAAGGAAAAGGTGGAAAATTCCTAGGCCAAATTTTGAGGTTTTGATCGAGATTTTTGTATCAGATTTGAGTAATTTTGGTATTGGTGAACTCGATATCGAATGGGTCTTCCTATGTTGTGACTTTTACCTGATTCTGAGACGTGCACTAGGGTCGACCTTTTGGGGCGATTTTCTAATTCCTTGTTAAAGTCATAATTTTATTATTTAGATTAGTTTCTTAAAGTTATATTTATAGTATGTAATTGCTTTTGGCTAGATTCGAGCCGTTCAGAGTCGAATAGTTGAGGGAAAGGCATTCTTATTGATTTATTAAGCGATATTTGAGGTAAGTGACTTGTCTAACCTTGTGTGGGATAAACTCCTCTTAGGTTTTGGTACTGTTATGGTATTTGCAATACGTGAAGGCTGTGTACGCGAGGTGACGAGTGCGTACTCAGGTTAAATGTTAAAAAATCCGGTTCTTGATGAGTAGTTTTCTTTTAATTCCTTAACTGAGTTGCTTTAGCATGTGTAGTCATCATGTTTAGCCAAATGTCGTATGTCTACGTGTATTAACTCTTACTTGCAATTTGTGCAACATGCTTAGTTGAACTACCTGCTTCCTTGATTTTGCATTGAGTCTTTAACTGTAGGATTCCTTGCTGCAAATTCATTGTTCCATAGGTGATGAGTTGTGTATTTACTTTTGGGACTACGAGGCGGTATCTCTGGAGTGCCCCTATTGCATATTTACTTTTGGGACTATGAGGTGGCACCTCGGGAGCTCCCTTGTTGTATATTTACCTTTGGGACTACGAGGCGATACCTCAGGAGCGCCCCTGTTGCATATTTAATTTTGGGACTACGAGGCGGTACCTCGGGAGCTCCCCTGTTATGTATTTACATTTGGGACTACGAGGCCGTACTTCGGGAGCGCCCCTGTTGTTTACCTCTATTTGCTATGTTTTTACCTTTCTGTAATTTCTCATTATTTCAATTCTCAGTCATTTTATTATAATATCATATCTTCTGCCTTGTTTCCCTTTTATTCCAGTAGGGCCCTGACCTGACCTCGTCATTACTCTACCGAGGTTAGGCTTGGCACTTATTGGGTACCGTTGTGGTGTACTCATACTACACTTATGCACATCCTTTTGTACACATCCAGTTACTGCTTACTAGACCAGGTACCGGTTAGCTAGCTCGTACGTGGAGACTTCAAGGTACATTTGCCAGCGTCCGCAGACCTCGGAGTCCCCCTCTATCTTTGTGATGTTGCATTCTTTATTTTCATTAGACTCTGATGTATAGAGAGACTTAGCATTTTTCTTTTAGAGCTTGTGACTTATTTCTACCGGGTTTTGGGAGTTGTAATTATTTTGAATCACAGTTCTTATTTATTGCAGATGTTGAGGTTGAGTTTTACCTTTATATTCAGTTATTCCGCATAATATTTTAGGCTTACCTAGTTTTAGAGATTAGGTACCGTCACGATATCCTGGGAAATTTGGATCGTGACAGTTATGGATTCATAATTCAATATTTACTAAAATTTTGTTTGGTTTTACATGTAAATCTATGTTATGCATAATAGTTACTGGGTGTAGTTGAACTCGTTAACCGATACACTACGTTACCAACTAGATAATACACCATTGGTTATTTAAGTATGGTTACTATAGCAGTTATCTATTATTCTTGAACAGTTTGGCGTAATAGTCGAAAATAATATACATGAACAAAAGTTAAACTCCAAAATCAAACCCTCTCAGATTTACCATTTATTTTCTATTGCAAAACGCAGCGCATTCGCCGGACCACGGATGCAAACTCAAACTTCTTTCTCTAGTTGTGTCAATTTTTACCTATCAGCTAGCTGTTCGTGATCCAACTTAATAATGAAATGGCCTAAATTAGACAAGTTACAAATTTATGTCAAATTTGATTTGGTTTCAAAATTTCAATTACACTGTTGAATCATACCTTTGTATATTATTAAGGATCGTTTAGTAACCAGGTAGGATAGACAAAGATATCTCATGGAATTAGTTATCCCACCTTCTATATGGGATAGTTAATCCCACCATTTTAATATAAAATTTATTTCGCCGCCAACTAATATACATAACCAAGCATGAGATAAATACAATCACATATTCTATAGCAGGATTACTATTAGTATCCAAATATGTTAACTGTATACCGCGAAGGCATACAATGTATGTACCTGCGGGGTATTTTGCAAATATATTTCCTTGAATTGAATTGTATTTATTTGGCAATAAATGTGAAACATTATCATAAACAAAACAAAGAATATACCTAAAGAGCACCATATACTTCGACCACCTTCTATGAAAAGTGTAAATAGTATAAGGCCTCTAAGCAACAGGATCTAGGTACAAATTCTCTGTATAAACAAGCTACACCTACGTGCCCTATGTGCTCCTTTTAATTTATCTACTCTTTCCCGAATTTCCTTTTGAATCTATTGTATAATGAATTCCTTATTCACACGAATGCCTTTGAAGATTTTCCAGTTCCTCGATGTCCATGTATGATAAATAGTAGCCCCTAGTACAACAGTGAGGACTTCTTTTTGAAATAGTTTCCAATGCTTTCTCCTAATTCTCATAATGCTTTGCATAACATCCCCTCTCAGAATGTCTAGTCCAATCCAGATTGATATATCTTCCCAGATTGCAGTAAACCATGGACAAATACCAAACAAATGTTGTATTGGTTCCAATTCACCCGTGTCACACAAGCAACAGGTGGAGTCTTCACATGCAATTCCCATCTTAATCATTCTTTCCTTAGTAAGCATTTTCCTCTATTCAACTAACCATAACATAAAACTATGCTTTGGCATCAATACTCTATTCCATATCAACTATGATCCTACCATGATAGGTCGTAACCCAACATGGCTAAGTAGCTAAGTGAGACAGAGTATTGTCCATTATCAGTCAAAGAATATGTTTCATTTGTGTACCAATGTACCATCCCTCATTTTATTTTATGTAACTTTTTCCAATATCAACTACATTCAGCCGGTGGAATGTGCTTCCAGACATCAAAGTTATTTCTCATATAAACCCCATGTACCCACTTAACCCGTAACATATCGTTTTTCCTGGACAACAGCCATAGTAACTTCCCTATTGATGCCAGATTCCATAACCTACAAATTTTCACATTTAATCCACCATATTTCTTAGGTAAACACACTTGTTCTCGTGCCACAAGGGAGACTTACTTTTTGTTATCTGTGCAACCCTACAAGTACTCTCTACATTATTTATCCACCTGCTTGAGTATACTCTGTTGTAAAATAAACACTGATCCCCAAAAGTTATGTAGGGAAAATAATACTGAATTTATAATTTACAACCGACCAGCATATGAAGATGTCTAGCAGAGGCAGATTTGATCTTGGTAGTGATTTTATCAATTAATTACAAGCAGTCCAGTTTGTTCCATTTCTTTGGTGAGAGTGGAAGACCCAAATATCTCATTGGAAACACTCCTGCTAAAAATCCAATTCTTGCAATCAGTCTTTCCCTGGTCTCCTCATCCACACCTGCAATGAAGATGTTAGATTTGTCCAAGTTAGCTGTAAGGCCAGTTGTGATAGTGAAATGCTGAAGTGCCTCCATGATTCTGTTAAGAGAAGATTCATTGCCCTTGCAGAAGATCATTAGATCATCTGCAAAGATCAGATGTGTCAGCCTCAAACATTTGCACATAAGGTGGAATCTGAAATACGGAAGCAGGGACATTTTGCTCATCACCCTTGAGAAGTACTCCATAAACATGACAAATAATAAAGGAGGTAATGGGTCTCCTTGCCTAAATCCCCTTCTTCCTTTAACATATCCTTAACCATCCCATTCACCTTCACTGAAAACTTTGTAGAAGTCACACAATTCATGACTAATGTCACAAATCTTCTAGGAAAAGCAAAGCCTTATAGCATTTCTTCAATAAATTACCATCTAACCATGTCATATACCTTACGGAGGTCAATTTTCATTATACGCCCGGGTGAAATTTTCCTCTTATAATGTCTTAGTATGTCGTGACATATTAATACATTCAGAATCATTAGCCTTCCTTGAACAAAAGTAGCTTGTGTGTCAGTCACCACAAATGGTAGAACAACCTGTAACCTTTTGCATAGCATCTTAAAGATACATTTGTAGACCACATTGTATCATGAGATATGCCTGAATTGGCTTGCTTCCACTGGTCTATCTACTTTGGGAATCAATGCTATCATTGTGGCATTAATCTATTTCAAGATCCTCTTATTTTGGAAAAACTCCAAGACTGCTACTATGACTTCATTACCAACAATGGTCCATGGATCTATGAAACAACCACTACCATACCCATCCGGACCTGGACTTTTGTTAATGAAAATGCTAAATATAGCCTCTTTAACTTCCCTCTTAGTGAAAGTTTTAATTAGATTCAATTGTTGTACTACTTCTAGAGTGGGGCCATTGCCCAGAAATCCTATATATACAGGACTCCTTGATCCTCTCACCTCCCCTACCAAGTTCTGATAAAATTTAACAAAGACCCATGCTATCACAATAGGATTTGTTTGGGTGACTCCATGTTCACCTTGTATTTGGGTAATAGACTGCCACAATTTCTTTTGTTTGATCACTGAACGAAAATACTTGGCGTTATCATCACCAAGTCTAATTCAAGTAGCTTTACTCTTCTGTATATGAAGCTTGTCTACTAGAATAGCAGTTTCCTTGTACCTCAAATATGATATTGTCTCCTCATCCTAAAGACTCTGATCATGTGGTTGCAATTGCAGTTTGGCCTGAACATCAAGTAATATGGTCCTGGTCACTTAGACATCTTTAAGGATGCTGCTAAAATGCTGCTTATTTAATTGTTTCAGCTTCTGCTTGAGTGCTTTCAATTTCTTAGCCACCATAAACATTGTACATCCCTGAACCTGTTCACTCAAAATCTCTCTAATAATATCTAAGAAGAGTGGACGTGTACTCCAAACATTACAGTATTTAAAAGTTTTTCTTATATGCTGATCTTGCATGATTGAGATTCTAATTGGATAATGATCACTCACACCCTCTGGTAAGATGTTGACTATGCACCCTGACATGACATCTGCCCAATCTTCATTTACAAATACTCAATCTATCTTAGAGAAGACCTTGTACCTCTTGTCTATCATTCCAGGTGTACTGACCACCAGTGCGAGGCAACTCTGATAACTCACAGTTATCTATACAATTTACAAAAGTTACCATTTTTGCATACATTACTGGATTACCTCCTATCCTATCCGCTATATGGAGGTCATCATTAAAATCACCTAACACCATCCAAGGAATATTGCTACCTCTGCCAACAGAACAAAGATAATCCCTTAATTCCTTCCTATCTTCTTTGAGATTATAAGCATACACAAATGTTATCATAAAAGTCAACTGTAAAGGAACAAATGTGGCATGTCAAGTAAAACCCTGAGCTGCACTTTCTTTAACAATCACATTATAGAGGTCCGGTCGCCACACCACCCAAACTCTGTCATTATAATGAAACTCATGATTGATAGTACATTGCCATCCTGTAAACATTTGTTTTGCTATCTCTCATACTCTATTAATCTTTATTTTGGTCTCTAAAAGACCTATCAAACCTATATTATTCTCATTGTAGAGGAGTTTCACCTCCTTCTGCTTATTGAGCCCATTCAGGCCCCTAACATTCCAACTTAATATATTAACCATTTTCAATAATTGAAAATAATTTATCACCTCTTCCAACCTCCACCAATCTGCACCCCTGAAGTTGAGGTACCCTCTTTACCCAATGCTTGAAATGAGTTTGCCACTACCATTGCTTCTTTTCCTGCTCTAGGTAACTTCCCAATCTTGGATAGATGAACCCACCCTCCATCGTTTTAGCACCATGCACCTGTACTCTGAATTCTTCCCCTTGCATCTTGTGTTGTGCAATCCTTGTTTCAAAGTTGTTGCTGCCCTTATTTCTTCCTGTTCTATTAGTCTCTGTTGTTTTCTCTGTCTCAGCTTCTTTCTCCTTATAGTTTTGAGGATTCTCCCCATGAGCATCCTCCCTTTCCCCAGTTTCATTTGTCTTTTTATTCACCTTATTCTTCCTACATATATTTGTTGTATGCCCATATTTGTGACAGGTATCACACACATATGGCTTCCAATCATAAACATCAGGTAATTGAGCCACAATCTTTACTTTCACCAATAATCTGGCAAAGTTGAGCCCTACTTTCTGCTCTGTATTCCTATCAACCGTCAATGGTTTCCCAACCAAGCTTCCTATTTTGCTCAGGCCTCTAGCACTCCAATATTTGAAATCTAGTCCAGGAAACCTTATCCATATAGGAATTGAGTGAAGTTCCTCCCTAGAAAACTCCATATCCTGATTCCACTCCTTAACAATGAACGGTGTATTGTCGAAGTGTTAAATACCCTCTTGTAGGACTTCATTCTTACTTGCCTCACTATCAAAACGAACCAGAACTATACCATTTTTCATTATGACTATTTTATTGATACCAATTTTACCCCATAGCCTTTGAATGAACCCATTTAGTACTGAAAAATAGAGGGTAAGCACCTAAAACGTAACATCCTATGATATTCTTCCAATATTCAATCTCAGAGTTAATGTCATCATGAATAATTTCCCCAATCTGATGTTCCCCAGAATGAATTGAGTCAACATATTTCAATTTAAAACCAGCATTTGAGATTTTTGGTATATCAAAATTATCCCAAATGGAAGCCCTCGATTTGGAAATCTTACCTGTTTCCTCATCCTGTAATTCAACTTTAGCCGCCCAGGATTGTTTCCTACTGCTACTCGAGGAGTGGATAACATCTAACCATTCCCCCAATTTGTCCTTCACATGTGTCAAGGTCTTAATTTGCATGTTAGGTTTCTGCACAATTGCGGGAGATGCTTCTCCGGAGATGCTAATTCCTTCATTAATTATCTCTGTAAAGTGCTCCGCTTTGCCTCCTCCTCTAATAGTGGTCTTCGGTGCATATTTTTGTGTTGGTATCGCTGCCTGGGACTGAGCTGAAGGTCGTCCTCTCCTACCTCCTATGGTTGGCGCACGTTATGCTAACTTGCATCGGGAGAGAGAAACCATCGAGCTCTAATTGTATTTGTGTTAATGTGTATTTTCGGGTAATTATTTTTTGTCCAAATGTGCACTCTCGTTAATTTTCCGAATAAGTATATGATAACTGAGTAGTATCCCATGACCCATATCAGCTTCGTCTAAATTCTATTATGGATACCTTCTTTGCAATCACCACACTGAGCATTTCAGCCCTTAAAACTCCCACATTTAGTTCAAAGCAGAGGCCCTTCCCTTGTAAGTGAAGTACAAAGCCAGATAATATGGCTACAGGTATTCTAACAAGATAAAGTGAACCAAGATTAACATATGCTCCCAAATGTTGCCACTCGCTTCCTCATGCAACTCCTATAGTATAGAAAGAAGAAATAAGCTATTTGAAGTACTTGCATCTTAAGTCTTAACTTGGAGAAAAGCGATCATCAAATTGTACTGCTTAGAGCATCCATATAATTATCAAGAATTGTTTGAATCCAATTCCGATCCCTATTTTAACATTTCAATCATTGATGAAAACTTAGTGAACGAGTATGACTTTATAGATACGGACACGGATCTAATTGTACAATAGAGAAGAAATAGAAGAGGGGAAAGCACGTTACAAAAGCCTTGCTCCAGCACCAAGGGAAAATGTTGGACAAATATGCAAGACGTACCGCGTACGGTACAAAAAAAAACAGATGGATTCAAAAGCCTTGCTCCAGTACCAAGGGAAAATGGTATTTAGTAATGAAGGGAAGCAACTAATATGCTGTTAATAAAAAACAATGCCACATATCAATGCTCAATATAATTAGTAGTGGATGCTCTACTATGAAAGACAAGAGTGAGTTGCTCTAGTGGTGAGCACCCTCCACTTCCAACCAAAAGGTTGTGAGTTCTAGTCACCCCAAGAGTAAGGTGGGGAGTTCTTGGAGGGAGGGAGCCGAATTTCTATCAGAAACAGCCTCTCTACCCTAGGGTATATTCGGTTGTTGTTATTGTTGTTTTGGATGCTCTACTATGAAACATTGAAAGATAAGACAACAATGAAGTGTACCATATCGAAAGCACTGAAGTCTCAAACTGGGGCTTCGGCAAGAAACCCACAAGCAGTATCCCTATCTCAAAAGTAACACACTGAACATGCAATAAGACAAACCAATTGCAAATGCAGCTCCACTGCTTCCCAAGTTCAAATCTGTTTTTTTTTCTTAAACGAATTCATGCTCGATCAAAATATGACGCATAAATTGGGATGGAGGGAGTATAATATATCAAGTATAGTAGGTCATTTGATTTATTTTTCAGTTCAATTACTATTTCAGTTATTATGAACAAATACATGTACCTACCTCTCAGATAACTGATAATGTATAAATTCTATTAAATTATCAGTGACCGCCAGAAGTTAAACTCATAAAGAATTTAACTTATATACACAACCAAGTAATCTTACATTTAACATGTTTAACTACACTAATAACTTTAAAATTGTTATAATTAATATTAAGGGTGAATGTCCATGTATTATGAAATTACTTGGGAGCAAATTATGGCCAAGTGGCATGGCCTTCAACAAGTGGCAAAGCCTTTCAACAAATGTCAAGACCTTCAACAAGTGGCAAGGCCTTTCAACGGCAAAGTCTTTTTAACAAATGTCAAGACTTTCAACAAGTGGCAAAGTCTTTTCAACAAATGTCAAGATTTTCAACAAGTGTCAAAACTTTGGATAAGTGGCCAAATCCTTTCATGTAAAAGTGTCTATAAATAGGCCCAAATACTTGAAGAATATTAATGAAGAAAAGTTTATTAATTATCTCTCTCTAAATTCCTCTTGTTTTACTTTATTTTCTATTATTCCATAACACGTTATAAGCACGGGACTCTACCATCTCAAGAAGCTTTTTGAGAAGACTAAGGTATAATTTTTCTCCTCTTTTAATTATGACTGATTTTATAAAAAAAAAGTTCGCTGCCCTTGAAATTTTGGGCAAGAACTATATATCATGGGTGTTGGATGCCGAAATCCGTTTAGATGCAATGGGTCTTGGAGACGCCATTAAAGATAAAAATAAAGCATCTACCCAAGACTGTGCTAAGGCCTTGATTTTCTTGCGCCATCACCTTGATGAAAGGTTGGAAATAGAATATCTCAGTCAAAGATCCACTTATTTTGTGAAATGGCTTAAAGGAAAGATATGACAACTTAAAGTTAGTCACACTTCCACAAGTACGATATGATTGGGCTCATCTGAGGCTCCAAGACTTTAAGTCTTTTTCTGAATATAATTCGGCGATGTTCAGAATTACTTCTAAATTGAAACTATATGGAGATAGTATCACTGACTATGATATGCTTGAAAACACGTTCACAACGTTTCATGCCTCTAATATTGTCCTGCAACAGCAGTACAGAGAGAAATGTTTCAAGAAGTACTCTGAGTTGATTTCTCTTCTTCTTGTGGCTAAACAAAATAATAACTTGCTCATGAGAAATCACGATAATCGACCCACTGCGTCTACACCATTTTCTGAAGTGGATGAGGTGTATTCCTATTATGCTAAGCGCGGAAAAGGTCGTGGCTCTATTTGTGGTCGTGGCCGTAGTTAAGGAAGGAATTGTACTGGTGTTAATCCTCCCCCAAAGAAAAATAACCACCAAAAGTGGAAAGAAAATAATGAGAAGCCAGAGGCAAAAGGTTCAGAAACTGAATGCTATCGTTGCGGTGAAAAAAGGACATTGGGCAAATATCGGTCGCACACCAATACATTTGGTTGAGCTTTATCAAGTATCTCTAAATATTAAAGGCCCAGAAGCCAATTTTGTCTCTGACAATGAATTTAACATCAATCACTTGGATATAGCAGACTTTTTTGAGCACCCTGGTGGAAACAATAGACCACTTGATCGGTGATGGATCCGTGGTTAAAGATGATTGAGTAATTTAGTTTTTATTTTCGTATATTTATAGTAGCTAATGAATAAACATCATGTAATCATAATTCTTTACATGAGTAGTAGTTATTAGTATCAATTAGTATCATAATCAGAGTTGCTCGAAATTGCATTAAAAGGTCATTATTGAATCATTAATGTAACTTTATTTTTTTTTCTCTTTTCTCTGAAAATACTACTATTTATTCGTATATTTCTTTTGTATGTCAAATCATGAAAAGCAAATATGGAACCTCACGAAGCAAACTTAGATCAAAGTTTAATTGTAGAAATATTTGTTTAATTGATTCATGTACGACACATACAATATTCAAAGAGAAGAAATATTTCTCTCATTTAAGTATGTGTAAGGCAGATTTTACTACAATTGTTTATAGTAATAATCTAATTGAAGGCTCTGGAAGAGCTACTATAACTCTGCCTAGGGGAACAATACTTATCATAGATAATGCAATGTTCTCCTCCAAGTCCAAGAGGAACTTGTTGAGTTTTAAAGATATCCACCGAAATGAATATCATATTGAGACAATAGATGTGAATAATCTTGGATATCGCATCGTTACCAAGAATGTCTCTAGCCAGAAAAAGGGTTATTGAGAAGTTCTCATCTTTATCTTGTGGCATGTATTGGACAAACATTAGTGCAATTGAGTCACATTCTATCATAAATTAAAAGGTTACTGATCCCAATACTTTTGTACTTTGGCATGATCAATTGGGATATCCTGGATCAATTATGATGAGATGAATTATAAAGAACTCAAATGGTCATCCATTAAAGAATTTAAAGATTCTTTTAAATAATGAATTTTCTTGCATTTCTTGTGATCAAGACAAGTTAATTATTAAACCATCACAAACAAAGGTTGGGATTGAGTCCCCTGCATTTTTGGAACGTATACTAGGGGACATTTGTGGACCTATTCACCCATCTAGTGGGTCGTTTAAATATTTTATGGTCTTAATAGATGCATCTTCTAGATGGTCTCATGTGTGCCTATTGTCATCTTGCAACCTGGCATTTGCAAAATTAATGGCACAAATAATTCAATTACTGGCACAATTCCCCGATAATCCAATTATGTCTATTAGACTTGATAATACTATCGGGTTTTCATCCTAAGTATTTAATGATTATTGCTTATCAATTGGGATAAAAGTAAAACATCTTGTAGCTCATGTTCACACTCAAAATAGCCTTGCAGAGTCTTTGATTAAACGTCTATAATTGATAGCAAGACCATTACTCATGAAAACAAAGTTACCTACTTCTGTTTGGGGTCATATCATTTTGCATGCAGCAATGTTAGTTCGTCTCTGACTGACAAATTATCATAAATATTCTCCGGTGTAATTAGTTTTGGGTCATGAACCTAATATATCCCATTTAAAAAAATTTGGGTGCGCAGTATATGTGCCTATAGCACAGCCATATCGCACCAGGATGGGTCCTCAAAGAAGGTTGGAAATATATGTTGGGTTTGAATCGCCATCTATTATTCGCTATCTCAAAACATTAACGGGCAATTTATTCAATGCTCGATTTTTAGTTTGTCGATTCGATGAGACATTTTTCCAAAATTAGGGGGAGTAAATGGTGAAACCAAATGAGAAAGTTTGTGAAAAAATCCATCATTGTCTCTTGATCCACGTGCCTTTATTTGTGAAAAAGGGTACAAAAGATTATCCATTTGCAGAAAATAGCAAATCAAATGCCAGATGAATTTACGGATATGAAAAGGATAACGAAATCATATATCCTTGCAGTGAATGTTCCAATCTGTATTAATGTACCTATTGGACAATCTTCTAGTATCATAGCTAATGAGTCAAAAGCATGCCTAAAGCGTGGCAGATCACTGAGCTCTAAAGATCGAAATCCTAGAAAAAGAAAAATAAGTGATCAAGGTGACACTACGAATGAGTCTCATAAATAAACCCATGATTTAGCCAATCCTGAGATTCATGAGGAAATCAATGAGCCCGAGAGTCAAGAAAATAAGGAATTATTAATAAATCCAATCGATATTGAGACAGATTTGAATCGATTGAATATAGTGGTGGATTATGTCTTTGAGTACAATGTTGCATCTATCATTATGCAAGATAATGAGGATCTTGAACCTCAATCTATTGGAGAATGTCGACAAAGACGTGATTGGCCAAAATGGCAAGAAGCAATCAAATCTGAGTTGGATTCACTTGTGAAACGTGAAGTTTTTGGGCCAATAGTCCAAACACCTAATGGTGTTAAGCCTGTTGGCTATAAATGGA
>AWOL01S0236060.1:3603-17223 GCA_000715115.1 Nicotiana otophora | reverse complement strand
TCAAAGTCGGCCATCTCGTCTCTACCACTTCGAGATTAGGCTTGATACTTACTGAGTACACGTAGTTTATGTACTCATACTACACTTGCTGCACTTTTTGTGCAGGATCTGAGACAAGTGCTAGTGGAGGACCTATCATCATATACCCATGTCATCCCGAGGCATAGTGGTGAGCTGCCTTTCTGAGCCGTTCTGCAGCTACCAGTGTCTCTTCTTATATTTATATTCTGTCTATTTTATTTCAGACAGTATTTGGAGTTTTGTATAATCTACTAGATGCTCATGCACTTGTGACACCGGGTCTTGACACACACACATTGGTAGAAGTTAGTATTTTATTATTTTCTTGGAATAAAAGTTTAACCAATGTATGTATGACTTATTAGTTGGCTTGCTTAGCTGTAGTGTTGGGCGCCATCACGACCTATAGGTGAAATTGGGTCGTGACAAGTAGAATAAAATATAAAATAAAAACATATTATCTTCTATTATATTATAAAAATAAAGTAGCATACAAAAATTTAAATAAAGTAATATGCTAATACAAATTTCTATTAACAATGCAGTAATACTAAATATTGGATAATATAATAAAGAAAATACTGAACAAACCTATTATTTGATGTCTATATAAGTCTCATTAATTTAATAGAGATTTTATTCATTAAAATTAAGAAAATATTATTGAGTATAATAGGATAAAATTAAAATAAAAAATATTTCAAGAGTAATAAAATATATATCTTCTATTATATTATAAAAAGAAAAAATATTAAACAAAGTAATATGCTAATAAAAGTTTCTATTAACAATGAAATAATACTAAATATTAGATAATGTAATAAAGAAAAATATAGAACAAAAAAGTTATTCAATGACTATACAACTCTCTTTAATTTAATAGAGATTTGATTCACTAAAATCCAGATGATATTATTGAGAATAATAGGATAAAATTTAAAAATAAAAAAAATATTTCAAGAGTAATAAAATATATAACTTCTATTATATTACAAAAAAAAGTAGTAGACAAAAATATTAAACAAAGTAATATACAAATAAAAATTTCTATTAACAATGTAAAAAAACTAAATATTGGACAAGTATAATAAAGAAAAATATAGAACAAAAAAGTTATTCAATAACTATACAACTCTCTTTAATTTAATAGAGATTTTATTCATTAAAATTCAGATGATATTATTGAGAACAATAGGATAAAATTTAAAATAATAAAATATTTCAAAAGTAATAAAATATATATCTTCTATTATATTGCAAAAATAAAATAGTAAACAAAGTAATATTCCAATAAAAATTTCTATTAACAATATAAAAATACTAAATATTGGATAAATATAATAAAGAAAAATACATAATAAAAAAGTTATTCAAAGACTATATCACTATACAAGTGTCTTTAATTTAATAGAGATTTTATTCATTAAAATTCAGACAATATTATTGAGAACATTAGAATAAAATTTACCTTAAAAAAATATTTTAAAGTAATAAAATATATATCTTCTATTATATTACAAAAAGAAAGTAGTCGACAAAAATATTAAATAAAGTAATATGCCAATAAAAATTTCTATTAACAATGAAAAATACTAAATTTGGGATAATATAATAACAAAAATCTAGAACAAAAAAGTTATTCAATGACTACACAACTCTCTTTAATTTAATAGAGGTTTTATTCATTAAAATTCAGAAAATATTATTGAGAACAATAGGATAAATTTTAAAATAAAAAAATATTTTAAGAGTAATAAAAGATATATTTTCTATTATATTACAAAAAGAAAGTAGTAAACAAAAATATTAAACAAAGTAATATGCTAATTAAAGTTTCTATTAATAATGTAAAAATACTAAATATTGGATAAGTATAATAAGGAAACATATAGAACAAAAAAGTTATTCAATTACTATACATGTCTCTTTAATTTAATAGAGATTTTATTCAATAAAATTCAAATAATATTATTGAGAACATTAGTATAAAATTTAAAATAAAAAAATATTTCAAGAGTAATAAAAAGTATATCTTCTATTATATTACAAAAAAAAAGTAGTAGACAAAAATATTAAACAAAGTAATATGCTAATAAAAATTTCTATTAACAATGCAATTATATTAAATATTGGATAATATAATAAAGAAAAATACATAAAAAAAAGTTATTCGATGACTACATAAGTCTTTTTAATTTAATAGAGATTTTATTCATTAAAATTCAGATAGTATTATTGACAACAACAGAATAAAATTTAAAATAAAAAATATTTCAACATTAATAAAACATATATATCTTCTCTTATACTACAAAAAGAAAGCGAGCAGAAAAAATATTAAATAAAGTAATATGCTAATAAATTTTTTTATTAACAATGTAAAACTACTAAACATTGGATAATAGAATAAAGAAAAATATAGAACGGAAAACTTATTTAATGACTATATAAGTCTCTTTAATTAAAAATGAATTTTATTATTGAGTATATCATACTAATAAATAAGATGACAATTAAAATTTATTAAAGTAATACGATATAATATGTTCAAACAAGTGATCACAATTTAATTTAATTAATATTTTTCATATTGACCGCGCGTGGATAGGACTACTAGTTTACATAGTGACATGGGACTTATAAAGTCGCAATGACCTTTAAATCGCCATCAAAACCCCATTCTGTAAAAAGGCGACTAATATACACACTTTACAAACAAATTGTTACTCTTCACCAACAAGTTTCCAGCAAAATTTGGCACAAATTACACCTTAGAGAGATTCCTTAGCCATTGAAGATGGCGAGAAGAATTTCTCTGTGTTACTTTCGCAACTGTACTCCCTTTATCTCTTTCCTTACAATCAGAGCTTGTTGTTCATCTCAAAGTATTACATCTATTTCATTAAAGGGTAAACTCGGGGTAAATACCAAGTTTGAGAACGTCAATTGTTTAGATGATGCTGTAAATCTCTTCCATGAAATGGTCAGAACACATCCTTTTCCTTCTGCTGTATACTTCACTAAATTATTTAAGACTATGCTAAATATGAAGCATTACTCTGCTGTTGTTTCTCTTTTTGGAGAAATGCAAAAAATTGGTATTCCTATTAATGGATTCATATTGAGTATGGTGATTAACAGTTATTGCTTGATGCATCGTGCTGATTGTGGATTTTCGGTGTTACCCATTTACTTGAAGAATGGCATTCCATTTAATGTTGTTACTTTTAACACACTGTTAAGAGGATTGTTTTCTGAAAATAAGGTCAAAGATGCAATTGAATTGTTTAAAAAGTTGGTGAGAGAGAATATTTGTGAGCCCGATGAAGTCATGTATGCAACCGTCATCAATGGGCTTAGCAAAATGGGCCATACTGAAAAAACTTTAAGTTTGCTCCGGTTAATGGAACAAGGGAACACTAAGCCCGACATATGGATCTACAGCATTGTCATAGATGCACTTTGTAAAGATAGAAACTCAGATGCTGCTATCAAACTTTTGAACGAGATGAAGCAGAAAGGCATTCCTCCTAACATAGTCACATATAGTTCATTAATTGATGGTTTGTGTAAGCTTGGTCAGTGGGAAAAGGTTAAGACATTGTTCTCTGAGATGGTGAACCTTAATATTTATCCAAATGTGCGCATCTTCACCGTGGTGATAGATGGACTATGCAAAGAAGGGAGAGTCGACGATGCTGAGGAAGTAATGAAACACATGGTCGGAAAAGGTGTAGAGCCTGATATTTTCACCTACAATGTGATAATGGATGGATATTGTTTGCGTGGTCAAGTGGATAGAGCAAGGAGAATTTTTGATTTCATGATAGATGAGAACATTGAACCTGGCAGTATTAGCTATAGCATACTAATAAATGGATACTGTAAGAAAAAGAAGTTGGCTGAGGCCATGCAATTGTTTCATGAAATTTCTCAAAAGGGATCAAAACCTAATGTTTTTACCTACACTACTATCTTGCAAGGCTTGTTTGATGTTGGAAGAATTGGCTCCGCAAAAAAGTTCTTTGATGAGATGCTATCTACAGGGCCCATACCTGATTTATACACTTATGGCACTTTGCTCAATGGTTATTTTAAGTATGGACTTGTTGCAGAAGCTATATCACTCTTTAACGAGTTGGAAAGAAAGAGAGAAGATGCTGATATTGAATTTTACAATGTTGTCATTAATGGTTTGTGCAAAAATGGTAAACTCGATAAAGCTCATACTATTTTTGAGAAGCTTTCTTCAATTGGATTGGTTCCGAATGTGAGAACATACACTACAATGATAAATGGATTTTGTCTTAAAGGGTTGTTAGACGAAGCTAAAGCTATACGAAGAAAAATGGAAGGTAATGGTTGTTTGCCAAACAATGTCACTTACAATGTTATTGTGCAAGGATTTCTCAGGTGCAGTAGAATTAGTGAAATGAGAACTTTCATGAAGGAAATGGCTGGAAGAGGCTTCTCATTTGATGCAACTACAACCGGCTTTTTGGTAAACGTTATTAGGGAGAATCCTTCTGTCCTTGACATGATACCGGAGTTTCACTTGAAAACTAAGAAGTGAATATTTCTTTCGCTTGGTTTATTCGGCTACGCTATTGCTATGATACAATTTTCTTTTTATCCCTGCATAAGAAATAGCATCCAATGCAATTGCAGAAGCTGATGGCAATTAGAATTTGCTTGAGCTGTCTAGGCACGCCTATTGAGGAGGTACATCAATTTTGATATTTTGATTTTTTCCTATCTTCTTTTTCTTAGAAATCAATTGTTATTGTGCTCTTAATATGATAAATAATGGTGAGTAATACCGATAAAAAAAGATGAGTTCCCTTATGTGTATGCATTATAGGTCTACTAATATCATCTTCAGTTATTTAGTTGTCCTTTTTTTTGGGGTTATTCAGGTAGAGTATCATTTTCTATTTCTTTTTGAGAATCAATAACAACTGCCTGTGACTTAGAAATTGCTATGGAAACACTTTTCTGTAGTTTCTAAATTCGTCGTTATATCATCCATTAATGGAACACTAGAGCTGACAAGATCAACCCCATCCTTTTGTTCATTAACCATACAACAACAACAACAACAACAACCCAGTATAATCCCACTAGTGGGGTCTGGGGAGGGTAGTGTGTACGCAGACCTTACCCCTACCCTGGGGTAGAGAGGCTGTTTCCAAAATGACCCTCGGCATCCTTCCCTCCAAGAACTCCCCACCTTGCTTTTGGGGTGACTCGAACTCATAACCTCTTGGTTGGAAGTGGAGGGTGCTTACCATCAGAGCAACCCACCTTGTCATTAACCATATAGTATGAATTATTTTGGTTTTCTTGGCATTGAACTGAAAATTGTTCAAACCTGACAGGATATACTATAGATGGATGGTCAACATCATATTAAAATTATTTAAGAATATATTTTTGGAAGTTCTTATATGAGCCAAGAGTACTGGATGCTTATTGGGAATTGACATTCTCATAGAACAGTAATATGTAAATGAACCGCTGCTGAAATTGGATGCTATCTCTCTCAATGATCAGGTTGCTGACTCACTGTGGTGGAAGCTTCAGAAAGACGGCGAGTTTACTGTAAAAATATGTTATAAAAATCTTTTGACGAATATGGGAGGCACTCAAAAAGGACTGGCCATGGAAAACAATTTGGAAGACAATTGCAGCCCTGAGAGCCACCTGTTTCACTTGGATCGCTACTCACGAAGCTTGTTTAACCATGACAACTGAAAAAAGGTTTCGTTTTGTGCAACAGATGCTTTCTGTGTGAAAATGCCAATGAAGCAGTAAATTATCTACTGGGTCACTGTACCTTTTCTAGACAGATCAGGACAATGCTTTTGCCATTTTTGGTGTCCAATGGGTCGTGCCAGGATGCATTAAACTCTAAGCAGCTGGTAATCTGGTGCGAGCAGTCTTCATCAAGGGACAACAGGCATACTGGACTGCTATTCCTTCCTGCATTTTCTGGTCTATTTGGATGGAGAGGAATGATAGATGTTTCAATGACAAGAGAAGCAAGAATAAAAAGGTATAGCGAGAGTGGATCACCTTGTCTTGGACCCTTTTAGAATAGGGAGAAAAAAATTCTACAGTACCATTGACGATGATAGATACTCTAACAGTAGTAATACAATACTTTATCCTTTACAATACTTTGACAATGTAAACTGGGAATTCTTATCCAGGCTAATGGTTATGGTATTTGGAGCCAAAAATTATCCTCTGAAATTTTCCGTAACTCATGGTAGTGGGATATAAAAATGTTTCTTTTGTGTAAAGGAATTCGAGAAATGGTGCTTCACGGTTGGAGTGAGTTCTTTTCTTCCTTTATTATACTGTAGAACTGTTTTATTCGGTTTCTCTACTTATCCAAGGATGATAGCTAGGCGTGATTGTTGAAGAATGAAATGGGTTCTAATAGAGCAGAATAGATGTAAAGGATTCATGTAGCCAATCCCAACTAATTTGGGATTGACATGTAGTAATTGTTGTTGTAGTATTTGATTGTTGAAACAAAAAGTAAAGAGAACGGAGTGAGATCCATGGGTTTTCAGGAATAGAACTATCATTACAGAAGATTCCTTCCCATGACTTAAGGAACCATTTGGCCCTTTCGTTCTCTTTATGGTTTCTGAAAAGGGGAAGGAGAGAAATAACAAAGAGAAAACTTTAAGAAAAAATAAATACTAAAAATGGAGGCACAAGCACTCTACTGCTATATGTCTAAGGGGTGGTGGCCGCGCTTATTAGATTTCTTCTGCGATCTATCAATACATTGACCAGTTATCAACTTGTTTTCTTCTTCTGTTCTCTTTCGCTTCCCTGGAAAAATTCAATCTTTCTTATTAATGTCTGTTAATATTAGACATTAGAGTTTTAATAAATTGATGGAAAAATGTTTTTAGTTTTTATTTTAATTTGATGTTGCAGTAAATTTAAAATCTTGTGGTTAATGATGGACTTGATTGATTCAATCACAATATTCAGAAGGAGAACATTTCTACAAAAGGATTTCCCTATAATATAGCGTTTTTCTTAATTTATGGATCAAAAAATAATTTCTAAAAGTTATATCTTCTTGTTGAATATTTTCCCTTATGTTGTCTTAATCCTCTACTTAGTTTTTACATTTGGTGGATCTTTTGTGGGGTACTTGAAGTAAAGGTGCTTTATGTTGTAGAGAATTGTTGGTTAAAAAGGGTTAGACCCTCTTTAAATGAAAGTAAGTCTAGGACTGTCAATTTCTGTGATCTAAGCTCCTATTGGATTAAATACGAACTGATTATGCGACATATGCAGTTTTAGTCTTTAGTGCAAGACATTAGGCTGCTAATGTATCCAAGTTGAACTGTTATCTGTCTAAATCCAAAATATGGTGTTCTTATACAAAATGCAAGGAGGAGTTCAAGCAATTGTTTTTCTTGGAAATGTACTCAAGAATGCTGTTTTACGACATGTTCACTTAGTGAATCCAGTAAGCGGCCACTTATGCTTCACGTCATGAATCGACTTCAACTGCTCGTATGGAAGAACATGGTTTTGAAAGCACTACATATCTGACATGGTAAAGGCGCTGATGGTTCTCAGCTCTGGTGCAATACAGATGATACTCTGTATGATGCTGTGCAGTCGGCTAGTATCTTCATGCTTTGTCTAAAATAACCTTGCATCTCACCGTTGACATTACACACAGAGAAAATTTACATATATGTATTTATATGCACACTTATGTAATGTTGCTTCTGTAGTGAGAAATTTGAGATAGCTGATTGGTTGCTTCGACGCAGATGACACACCATAATATTGGAGTCTTGGTGGTTTTGAGACCCGGGGAAAATGAATCAGTTGCTGGAATAAAGAAGAGGTATCAACCGCTTCTAAAAGATAACAGCTTCTTCTTGACTGGCTTTTAAAGTTGGTCATGCCACCTCTTCACTTTTATATACTAGTTTTGAATATTGAAGTTGTTCTATGATCATGTCTCCATGTGTAGCTTTATCATATTTATCGTTGAAGATATTTAGCATGTATCTAATTTCGTCTGTGTTTAGTTTTCAGTGTGATCATGTCTTGTCTTAAAATTAACCTCGTCTCTAGAATCATTTGAATTCAGCTTTGACTTTTGTTTGTCATTCATGATTGTAATGAAGTACACTTGATGTATATGAATTTCGTACTGATATCATTTTTGTTGCATTCACTTGCCTTGTCTTAGGCATGTGAATGGAAGAATTATAAGTAAGGAATTTAAAACTCGGAAAATTACTGGTTTTCAGTGGCAATGTCATGATTCCTTGAGTTTCAGTATTATCTCTTTATAAGACTTTTGTATTACCATGTGAAAGGAACACAGAGACAATTGCCGGGCTGAAATGGAGTGCGGGCTGGATAGCCTTTATGAAATAAGATACATTTTCTGGATAGCCTTCTTCAACCTCTATTAATTGTGTCTTCCTTGAAAGTGATTAATCAATTTGCGGTACAAGTTTTGGCTTTCTTGTCTCTTGGAAGAAATTCAATACAGTATTTCTTCAAGAACAATAATCTTTAACGTTTCAAATCTTTCTTTCAATTCTGTTTTTGTATTTTTCTGACACGACATGTTAATTGCCAGATTACCGCACCAGGCACATTCCAGTCATTGATCAGAGTGGCATGATAGTATGGTGTCTGTCGGAGATATTATCTATGCTGTTGTAAGTGAGCATAGAGATGAGCTGAACTGTTTAAATGCCAGAAATAAATGGATCATGACCTTTACATTGTTTTAACTCTGAACGATTACAATTTGTTCCAACATTGTAGGAAATGACCTCGTTGAGGTTCCTAGTTCTTCTTTAGGCTTTTATACACTGTAATATGTTGAGAATAACCTTTCAAAATTGACTTTGTCCTGCTTTTCTACCAACAACCAAAAGTTTTCTTGTATATGCATACCCAAAACCACAATAGAGAGTTGGGTCTAAGACTATGAATCGCAATCAATAATGCAACTTATAATCACAATAGCAAATGCAACGTTAAATCGCCAGTTATAATTGCAAGAATGTGGCTTACAAATTAAGAAATCACATAATGCGACTTATAAATCACAATTATAGTATAAATCGCAATTACAAAACGCGACTTATAAATCACAATTACAGAACGCTACTTGTTATCTCAATTGCTGAATACTACTTATAAATCGCTTTATGCATTTGTAATCGCAATTGACTTGTAAATTGCAATCGGTTTCGACTTCTAAATCGCGTAAATCGTATTTGAGAAATGCTACTTTTAAATCGCAATTGGATAAATTACAAATAAGCAATGCGACTTACAAATCTGTGAGGCACTCTTCATAAACAAGGTTCCTGCAAAATCAGGGCACACGGAGATAGAGCAACTCTTTGGAAAATATTTCAGTGTTACTTTTGCGCAGTACTCCCTTTATCTCTTTCTTTACTATTTCCAATTCGAATTCGGCAACTACAATCGGAGTTTATTTTTCATGTCATAGTATTACATCCATTTCAGTAAAGGGTAGACTTGGGTAAATATCAGTCTCTTTACTGGTAGTTGTTTAATATGACATTTTCTCTAAACAGAATAAGAAGTGTTTCATCTTATTTTAAGAGCATTCTGTGGTTCTTTACGTTGTCTACAGTGATTAAATTATAAATTTGTTCCACATAGTAAGAAGTGATTTAGTTGAGGTTCCTAGTTCATATTGTTCATTAGGCTTAACTTCCAAAATTGTGAAAGAGGAGCCTTGGTGCAGTAGAATAAGTTGTTATCGTGTGACAAGAACGTTATAGATTCAAAACAACAGAACTGTCTTTTATAAATAAGTTAAAGTTGTGTACCTAAGATCTAATATGTACCATCTCTTTCTCGGACCCCGTGATATCAGTAACTTAATTTCTATACCTGAAATTTGTCGCGAGAGATTGGTTATGGCAGATTTTTGAGCTAATATATCACTTAACCCAATCTTAGTGCAAACATTATTAATTGTGAATTGTATTTATTCAGCCAAGTGATGAAATCTTAAATCTATTTAAGATTAAGCATGGATTCAAACGGTATAAATGAACAACTCTTTCTTTTATTGATTTGTTATATCAAAGTTTCTAAAAGAAAATACACTGTAATTATCAATTACTTAAAACTAAAAGTCTAGAAATACACTGTAATTATCAATTACTTAAAACTAATAAAAGTTTAGAAAACAAAAATATAACAAATGACGAAACCCCAAGTTCTTTAAACCTTTATTTGTAATATGGTTAAAATGAAAAAGGTTCAAATTTGTTCATTTATATGCGAAATTGCTCAACCTTTTTTCTTTGTTAGACTTTTAGTCTATTCATATCCTTGCTATTAGAAATAGTTTTGTATTTAGGATATCCTTGTTATTTATATTGATCGAGAATGAAATAGTGGACTTCACATGTCCAAATTCTTCCAGAAAAATTGTCCAAATTTACCTATTAACTTTTGACTATGATTTAAATTACCCGTCAGTTGGATTCACCCCACGAGCAAGGTGGAGAGTTCTTGGAGGGAGGGATGCCTAAGTTTCTATTGGAAATAGCCTCTCTACCTCATGGTAGGGGTAAGGTCTGCGTACACACTACCCTCCCCAGACCCCACTAGTGGGATTATACTGGGTTGTTGGGGGTAAGGTCTGCGTACACACTATCCCCGACCCCACTAGTGGTTGCTCAATTTTAAATAGTAAAATGTGAAAATTCCACCTTTTTCCCTATAATAAAATACTCAAACACAAATTATCAAATTACAAGATAGGCACAAAATATTACCTAATCCTCATCGATAAATACTTATTCTCATCCATTATTTATAACAAATCAATGAAAACAAAACGTGTGATTTTTTTCATACACACATGTATCACTTACACACTTAATTGTGACTATTAGCTCCCGTTTGGACATAAAACTTGAAAGTTTTCAAATTGTTTTTTGAAAACATTGTTTGTTCATGGAATTTGATTAGTTTTTTTTAAAAAAAAAATTTAAGATTTTTTTTCAACTTCCAGAACTAGTCGGCCAGTTTTTGGATGAATATATTTGATCCACTCACAAAACTTTAACTTTTTTGAAGTAAAAAATGCATGTTCAAATAAAATTTCAACTTTTAAAAATTATTTTTCAACACAACTTTAGAAACTCTTATTTTCAATTTTCAACCAAATCTATGTCCAAACGCTAGCTAAGTGATATGCTCTCTTGTACAAATTTTTAATTACAACTAGGTTTAGTGTATGCGCTTTGCGCGTGTTCCCCATCTTAATGAGTAATGTTGATTAAAAAGTTACATAAATGTTATTCAAAATTATGTTTAAATTATAAAATAGAAATGTAAGCTCCTAAAATTGATGATTATGGATCCTATATAACTAACTTAATAAATGTTTTTTTTTTCTCAAATTCACTTCAACTGTCATAATTTATTAGTTCAATTTCACATGTTGCCATATTTCCTTTTTAGTTTTAGCAAGAACATATAGCCCTTAAAGATTTAAGAGTTTTTCTAAAGATGTTTTTGAAAAGTTATTCTCAAATTCATTCAAAGAGACACAAATAGAGTTAATTAGCAATAATTTTATTACGATTCTTCAAAAAATTTCAAATAACACAATAGATTTGTACATGAATTAATTATTTTTTAGGCATAATTGTATATGAATTAATTATTTTGTATAACTACAGTAAGAATTTTAAAATGCATATTTAATTGCTCCGCTCTCAACAATTTTACGTGCTTCATGTACTTTCCATGAATGTATTTTTATGTTTTCTCTTTGGTGACAATGTAATAAAATATGATCATCACGTTAAGCGTCTAAATATTACTTATATGGATTTGTTTTCAATTAGCACAATTTATATCAGGTAAAATGCTAATGGATTTTAAAGTCCTAAATATTAGAACTTTTACCTAGTTCAATAAGGAAAGATCTAATAAATAAAATTTGAGTTGATTCTAAATTCCTAAATATTAGGAAAGTAATTTAAATTATAATTTTATCCAATGCAAAATATATTTTTAAAGGGTAAAAAAGGCAAACGACATTTCGCTAAGGAATTTCGTGCTTTTAATAAAACTAGTTTTAGAGTACGTGCTTCACACGTATATACCACGTCAATATGAAAAAGTTATATATAAAAAGAATGAATCATGTATAAAATAGCAACTAACGCTAAAATAAATGCAACACTATATTTATTTTTATGACAAAAATGAGTGTTATTACATTGATCCAGTAATTGTATTAAAAAAATAATATCTTCTAAACCTGCAAAGACGATGATAATTTAGTTTAGTTCTTATATAGTAGTTCTAATTATAGATATTTTATTGTACAATATAGTAATATGTTATGCTATTACATCTAACTAATATCTCTTTTAGACTATGTTCTTTGTCTAAATATGCTTTCTAACTTTTTAATAAGGCTAGTTTCAATGTACGTGCGTTGCAAGTATGCATCACGTTAATCAATATAAAACGTATACAAATTATTAAAAAATAGCAACGGAGGTAAAACTAAACGCAATATATGTTTAAATGATGAAAACAATATTAGTACGTTGATATTAGGGGTGTACATAGACCAGGTTGGTTCGGTTTTTATTAAAATCAAACCAAACCATTTATATCGGTTTGGACTGGTTCGGTTTTGTCGGATTTTCCGGATTTTTTCGGATTTTTTTATTACATGAATAATATGTCTATCTTACTTTGTTAAATTTTATAAGTAAATATATATTTAATAAAAACTAAAAAAATGACAAATATATGATCTATTAAAATATTCTTATGGGAGAATTTTCTTAGTAACTCATGATAGTTATTGTTTTAGTTGTTTGACAATAAATTTTCATTAATGTACACTTTCAAAGTTAATCGAATTTAATAATTAAATATAAAAATGAATATGATACCTAAATAATGATATGTTCTATTTAATTTTCAATTATCGAAATACCACTTCAAATTCAAAAATGATATAAGAATATAATAGATATTGACATATGAATATAGAAAAACAAAGAGATTGACGCATTTCAATAATATTTGATAAGAAAGTTGTCACGACCCAATTTTACCTGCAGATCGTGATGGCACCCAACACTATAGCTAGGCAAGCCAACTAATAAATTAAGCATACATTGATAAAATCTAAAACCAAGAAAATCCCAAATCTCTACCAACGTGTGTGCCAAGACCTGGTGTCACAAGTGCATGAGCATCTAGTAGATGATACAAAACTCCAAATACTGTCTGAAATGAAATAGACAGAATGTAAATATAAAAAGAGACACCGATAGCTGCAGAACGGCTCAGAAAGGCAGCTCACCACTATGCTTCGGGATGACGTGGATATGGGATGATAGGTCCTCCACTAGTACCTGTCTCAGATCCTGCACAAAAAGTGCAGCAAGTGTAGTATGAGTACGCAAACAACGTGTACTCAGTAAGTATCAAGCCTAATCTCGAAATGGTAGAGACGAGATGGCCGACTTTGACACTCACTATGAGTCAATGATAATAACTGAA